>JANIEX010000225.1:0-44886 GCA_027627405.1 Leucocoprinus birnbaumii
ATGCGGCTCCACCATAACAACTACAGCATACTCTGAAAAAACCTATGAAAACAATACAAGTTAATAAACCCCAAGCGAGGCGGGTAGGAGTGTCTGGACTTCTTATCCTGATGTGCCTGACAAGACGGATCATCAAACAAGGACAGCCACATGTGACATCACAAAGCCATCAAGGATGAATTTTTCTGAAAGGAGCTTTGTTATCATATTCCTTCCCTTTCTATGGGGTCGAGACTCAACTCAGTTGTCGGCAGAGTTGGTCATGGACTAGGTAAAGTCTTGTGCCTCAGAAAAGATCTCAGGGACATAATATGTGTATTTTGGACTGATTATAATAAGGGAGATACATGAGTGGAGATTGATAGAACAAGACTGATGGTAAGTACTCTCTGTTGCAGTAGCGAGAGAGACACAATAATAAACAGCAATGAATGAAGCAAAAGAAAATGCATATTAGTAAGAAGGTGATCAATATACTACTTTTGGTGAGCTGCACCATACTATCTGTGTTGAGGGGACAGGTGCAGCAAAACAGCAGAGAAAAGGGAGGAGGAGCTCGAGCCAGCGAGAATGCACACTCAAGGTCCCTCATTTGGAGGGCCCCCCAGCCCTACAAGTCCTCTTTGCAGGCCCTTGGACCTCCTGTTCATCAGAGGGATTGGAGAAATGTTTTGGACAATTTCCAGAGGACTCAGCATAAGCATCAGAAGCTATACATGTAATATGAGTAACAAAGTAAATTTCAGAGTGGGTCACAAACTCACTTAGCTCTGGAGAATTGTCTGTCAAAGACGATGTCACAGATGAAGGTGCTAAGGAGTGATAAGCAGAGAGGTTTGTCATCATAACATGTCAGCCATACCTGTGATAGACCCCTCTGTTCCAGAGTCTGTTGATAAGGGCGAGGTAGCATCACGGATTGGATGTATGACAGCAGGAGGCATAGAAAGTTGATCTGCACTGGCCACTGCACCAACAGGTAGAGATGCATTTGTGGGTGAGGGAGAGTCATTTGCAGATCCATCACCTCCAGTACTACTACCCACAGAAGGTCTGACAGGATTACAGTTGGGAAGCGCAGCATGCATACCTGTTGCAACCTGGGTGCCGATACGAGGCAATTTTCCTGAAGTAGCAGTAAGGACCTGTGTGCCAGGGGGTGGTGCAACTTGCGCAGCAGAGGAGCAAGTGGCCTGCATAGCAGATGGAAGAGTGGCCTGCTCAGTGGAGGGAAGAGCAGCCTGCAAAGCAGAGGGAGGAGCAGCCTTTGTACCAGACACAGGACCAATCTGCATGCTGGAGGGAGGGATGACCTGTGTACCTGAGGGTTGTGCAACCTGTATGCCAATCAGAGCAGAGATGTGCATGCTGGAGGGGGAAGTAACATGAATACCGGCAGGATGACCTATATGCAGAGAGTTGGCAGCAGTGGTTTCCACACCTGCACAAGTGACTTGCAAACCAATAGGAGGTGCAAACTGTGAACCATCAGCAGTAGAGGCTTCTGATCCAGTAGGAGGTGCCGCCTGCATACTGGTCACAGAAGCTCTCCACATACCAATTTGAAGAGTGGCCTGCGCACCAACAGGAGCCATCTGAGTGGCAGGAGCGACCTGTGTACCGAGTGGAAGGGGAATGTGGGACCCAACAGGAATAGCAACTGGAGTGCCATCTGGAAGAAAGACAATCTGAGATGCAGGATGAATGCCATGGGAAGTAGAAACTGTCGGAACAGAGGTTGGTCCAGCTCTGTCATTCAGAATGCTGTGTCCATCAGGCAACGTACCTGCAGGGATCCCTATGGTTGACAGTGCCGCAGGAAGAGGGGTAGGTACAGCTTGCAATAACGGTTGGGAAGGGCAACCTGCAAAATATGAGTCACAAATCCAGAACATAAAACAGGGCAAAATACCTGTGGAAAGGTTTCCAGCTTCGTGCAGCATGACAAGATGTGGGGCTACCAAAGAGAATACAAGTTAATAGTTGAATGATACATATAAGAAGAGAACAAAGTCACCAGACTGTCCCTGGGGCGGATTTAAAGCTAATGGTGATAAGACGGTTGAGAAGACAAAGGCATGTCATAGGGAAGACTCACCAGCTGAGTTGCCAGGCATGGACGTGTTCCCTCAGATTGGGTGAGTAGGTGCGATACGAAGATGGTGAAGCTTACCAGGTGTAACATTGTATGTCAACGAGGTGTGGTAGACAGGTTTGTTTTGGATCCTCTTGTAAGGACTAGGTGTGAGGGGAGCCCGAAAATTGTGCTTGAGCACAACAATTTGGTTGATGAGAGCCGCAAAATTATGCATTTTGTAGTTGTTCATGGTCCAGTGTTTGAGTTCAAAGGTGATCTCAATGAGGGAGCCTAGCATTGCGCATTGGATATCTTCGGGCTTGATGGGTTCAAAGTTCTCATCAAAAGCAGGGAGAGGGCAGACACGATGTGTAGGTTTGAGCATGTCAAGTTCATGTTGTATGCCAGCATCAACTTTCCAGTCATTGATAAGGTCATTGTCTTCCTCTGAAGCATCAAATGAGCAATTGATGGTATGAATATCAACCTGAAACACTCATGAGGGTCCTCAGGATTCTTGACTTCAAATAGAGGTTGCAAAAAACAAAGAGAGGGCTTGTTGCCTTCTTGGACAAACCGTGTGTTTGCCCCTATAGCACTGCCCCTAGCCTTGACATTCATGAGCTGCTCAAAGTGTTTCATGGATTGCTTCCACCATGCTCTGAATCAATTGTCCCCCTCTGGACACGATAGGGAGGTATTGTATCGGGAAGATGTGAGGTTACCGAGGCTAGAAGGCCCAGTATAAGTGCCTACAGCCAGGAAGGTGTAAGGGCAATGGGAATCAGGATAAGGGATAACAGGCTTACCCGAAGGCCCTAAGTGGAGATGATCTTCAGTTACAACACCAATGACAATCCCAATGGTGTGGGCATTGTTGAATTTGGCAGCCTTGGGTACCTGACATTTGTAAAGCCAGTTGTTGTGGCCTTCCGCTTTCCAACCAACACGGTCAATCTAGTCAAGACATCCAGTCAGAGTAGGGATATGGGCAAGACGGCATAAGCCGAGTTGAGTTCTTGTATCAATGCTACAACAATGTGAGAAGGAGCAACGAGACGTATGAGGAAGGAACAAACACATATATATAAGCTACAGTTAAAACTGGCAAGGAGGATAGATACGCTGAAGTGCCGCATGCTGGAGAAGTGGTAAAATTTGAGGGATTGAGGGTGCAGGTGGGACAGAAAAGGTCACCTGGTCATCAAAACGTTAGGCCTTTTATAACCCACCAGATATGAGGGAAATCCATTGAGTCAGTTGGAGGAAAATGGTTTTCTGGGGTGTAAAGTGACGATGAATGGATTCTGAGGGAAGAACATTTAGCAATAAAAAAAAAAGATGATCTGGAGGAGATGACAACACTTTTGGGTAGGAGAAACAGTCCTTGGCAGAGTCTGAAAGATCAGCCTTCTGAAGGGACTGTATTTTTGGTGAAAAAACCTGTTCATTGAAAAATCTGAGAACTCTGACCCATGCATAATCTGACAAATGTAGCAACAACTGGTTCAATGTGTTTGCCTTGGTTCTGAGAGGACACTGAGAGCTGCAAGGGGCTGGGATTAGGGAAAGAGACTGAGTTGTTTCAGGTACAAGCAAGTGTGAGGTCATCCTGACATATGTTACACAGCGGAGAAGTCATTGCAATGGGGATCTGAAAGACAAAGGCTTTGTTGCTCACTCTCATGGTGCACATGTACTCGTTGACATTGAGCAGGATCCGCATGGGAGGAATTGTTGAAAGGGACAGTGTCATTGAAAGTACATAAGTATTTGACGCTCATCGGACATAAACTGAAGTAGACAAGGTGGGGCTCACTTGTGTTGTACTGTCCGTTGCCCACACAAACAAAGTGTTCTGTGGAATGACTGGTCTATGGGTGTTCAGGCAGTGCGCATCATGGTTCATTACTGCAGTGGTGAACTACATAACACTTCACCTGTTTGCCCAAACGGTGTTGTACTTCAAGTCAAAATCCCTCTGGATCCAGCAGTAGTCCCATTCATGTTCAGCAGTGACTCAGGTTTGGCTGACACAGAATTGGATTCAGGTAGTGTTGCTGTGACTCGGCGTGGTGCAGCTCGGCTCAGCTTGTACCTACTCCACCTGAAATACGGCTCAGCGTAGCCAACCAGCCAACCAGCCCTGACTCTGGAGCTGACAGAGTCATTGAAATACTGGCTTAGTCATTGACAGGCCCCTAAATATAGAAACAAAATTGTATTATATACAAGTTATATATGTTCAATTTATATCTGCACTAGAAACTGAGAAAACTGGGGGAGTTCATGCGGAATGTGAGTCTCGTTACTGTTCAAGGTCTCCAACAACCTTAATTCTTCAGCTTTGTTCAGAGAATGGGTGAAATTCAATGACAATGACCCTTGAAATCTGAATTTCAACATCTGAAGCTCCTCCATCAAACTGTGTGATATCTTATTATGGCGATTGGTCATTGTCTCCTTCGCAGATGAGAAAACACGTTCACATGGTACTGCCGAACTCTGTATGGCAAGGAAGTCAAGTGCGGCAGTGAAAAGAGTGGGATAACGTGATTGGTTCAGCTGAAAGAACTAGAAGGTTAGCACCAGTATTTCAGGTGATCAGAAGTCCGCACCTGCCAATACTCAATAATTCCTACCCCAGTTATAGATGGCTCAGCAAGGTAAGCATCCACCTCAGCTTTGAGACTCAAAAACCCAGCTGATGCGGTGATGGGCGTCACAGGCTCTAGACCCAGTATTTGATCTGCCCATGACACCTGTTGCCCATCCTCATTGACATTGGCATCATCGGGAAAGTTCTCAAGTCTTGAAGTGTCAGTGGGAGAAACTTGCAAAGGCTGCTGTGGTGCTAAATGAGCTGATGAAGAATAATAAGTCTCCAACTAGAGACTCAGTGTTAGCGAGATTGAGTATGCAGAAATGTAACAGCTCACCTCATTCATAAGTGTCCTGCGAGCACCCAGAACATCCTCGGGGCGGTGCTTGTAGAAATGCCCCAGCTTCATAGATGGATTGAGGACTATCACAAACACAAATTAGGCTGAGAAAGCAGGGAGAAATTGACAACACACCCATTGAAACGATATATGCTGGTATATCTTGAGCTCGTTGGTGATACACAGTGAGTTTGTCGATACCGGCTTGGATGATGGATGAAATCTCGGGATGTACTGTTTGCTGGTGTTTCCATTTATAGATCATTGCTTCAAAAGCAGGAATAGCTTCGGATAAAGTCGGGGTCTTTGCTCCAGAAAGGCGGTGTTGGAAAGCATCAGGAACCTACCAACATTAGAAGAGGATATGGGGGAATTAGTATACTGTATACGCACAGAAAGAACTTGAGTAAATATTTCGAGACCCTTCCACTCGGCATCACTGATAGTGTAGTGCCTGAGATCACTAAACTCGGGGATCTCGAGAAACTGTGTAATGACCTAATACATAGTGCAAAGTGAATAGTAGCTGCCAGAAAAACATGAGAGAACTCACAGCTCGAAGACTAACAGCCCTCTCAATCATATAGAGGGTCGATGACCAACAGGTATCAACATCACGAATCAATTGAATATCTTTCTTGTAAAGCGTTCGGCAGATGTCGGAAAAGTATTGACGACGAAGGGATGAAGAGTGAACCTGAGGAAAACATTAGACTTTCCAAATAATGAGAAAGTGATGTAAGCTTGCTTGGCGAATGAGAGTCCGTAGTTTGCTGATGGGATCACATGTAAGCTGGTCAAACCATGTATCACGCGCACGAGGCTCCTTGTCATACTGAGCCCTCGAGATTCCGGATAGAACAGCCTTACAGGCAAGGTTGATAACATGAGGAAAGCAGCTACAGGATTGTTAGGCTTGCCCTCCCTAGCGTAATTAGAGATATGATTCTCACCGAATTTGCTGTTTGATATTATCAAAGTTAATCCCCCGTGACGCCAAACTGGCCTTCAGCCTGGACAAAAATGTATCGTTGTTGCTAGCATTGTCAAGAGTGATTGTTCCAATCTAATTATAGTTTACAATCTGATGAGCAGAACGAAGAAGCAGTTTAGATAAGTTAAAGTCATGCTTTGGAAGTGATATTGAGGCGATCAAGGACGGAGAGAAATGCACTTGCGAGATGATCGCCAGTGTCATGACCGGGCAAATAAAGAAAACCGGCAAGATCAGTGCGAAGGCAGAGCTGATGTTGTGTGCCACTTGGCGTCAAGGTTGTTTCAGTCTCTATCCAATGAGCAGTCACAGCTAAGAATGGGTTCATGATAGGATCAGTCCAGATGTCAGTTGTGAAAGAAATCTTCCCGAGTGCGTTCTATCGAAAAGAGATATGAGATAATTCATGACTACAGGCACAAGAGTTCAAACCTTCATGCTCGTCAAAAGGGAGTCAAAATTCTCCTTCCACAACTCATGAATTCGTTCACGAAGTTTGGTCCGATGGGGTATATCGTGATTCTGAAGGTCCTCACGTAACATCATGAATATGGCCTGAAGTTTTGGATTCTCGATGACATTGATGCTGTGAGAATTACAATAAAAAATGATATTGATTCGGGTGCATCTAACTCACCTGGTCATCCGAGACGATCCAATCAACTAATGCATTCACAAAATTTTCAGGCAAAAATGGGAAATGAGCAGTTTCGGCTAGCATACCCTCAGGCTCTAACTCAACACCCAGAGCCTGTGCGGACCATGCGGCAAATGCACGTTGCGCAAACTTTGCAGTAACCTTCACCTGAAGCTTATCACATGCTGTGAACCAAGCTGTCTGGTGGTGGTCGAAAAGGTGTTTTCGAAGATTCGTTGAGCTACTGGTGATGCAAAAGCGATGGATTTCATGTGAAGGGTTTGATTTGTTGATATGTCTCAAAGCATTGTTCAATTAGCTTATGACAAATTCAAGAGCAAATGACTACTTACTGGCAGAAAATACATTTATTCCATCCAGTCCCATTGTCGTAATAAAATGTCCAAACATCTTTTGCCTTGGTAGCTGGAGCATGAGGTGCTCGAGGTTGACGAATATGTTGAGGAGTCCCTGCTGATTGGGGAGTTCGTGGAGGTGGTATTGTGTGGGGGGTCTGGGGAGTCTGAGGAACAGAATTTGGCGGATTAAAATGACACTGGCATTGTTGAGGGGTAGCTGGTATTTGCCTTTGTGGAGGCTCAAGCCGCTCAACGTCTGAATCAGAATCAGAGCTTGTTGTATCTGGGAAAATGAAGATTTCGCCTGGAGGAGATCCTGGTTGTGTTAGAGATTCAATGACAGCATGAACTGAATCCTGAGAATCTTGCCCTTCAATGCACAAGTATCAGAGACTACATTGGTTGCATAAAGAAAACTTGGGACTTACGAGGATGGTGCATATTTCCACCCAATACCAACTCAGTGGGAACTGCCTGGTCATTCTGAAAAGCAGTGATTTGCAGCTCATGTTCAGCAGCCTGGTGCTGATGATTAAGACCTGAGGAGAACATGAGCCCAAATGAAGAGGTTGATGTATTTGAGCATACCAGCACTAGTAACTGCTACTGATCCTCAACCTCAACCTCAACCTCGACGAGGCATTTAGATGAAAAGGCAAGTGATATGATATGGATAAAGCCAAGCTCTCTGGCAGCTCACCATAAATACAAGACACAGCTCCATTGGTAATGGAAATAACGGCTGTCACCAATGACACAAACAGGTGTATGAGCTGCGGAATGACAGCTCAACACTTGCTGGCCACTAGGCTCTTTGCTTCAGACACTCAGAATTAACACCTAATGAGTAGTGGATGAGCGGAACCCAACACAGCAAGAACCACAGTAATTGAGAATGGTGGTGCTAAGTGAACCAATGATGAAATACATGTAATATGAGACGCCCGATGGGCGACTTGTGGCATGCAGCATGCCCGATTCTGACCTTGAAACCAATCTTGAGTTAGGGGCGGACATAGAAGGAATGATGGTACACACCTTATCTCAAAGCGAGTGGAGACTAAATCATGTAAAAACTCAAGCTGAGAACCCAATTCTAGAGGAACAAAGCTTCAAAAGGAGGGAAGAAGAGAGGATATGGTGCCAAGCTCGAGATGAGTGTTGTTCTTGACTATGAGTTCAGTCGGACAGAGAAAAAGGTGCTAAATCAACATTAAACATTTATATTGAAGTCTTTGTTTACATGGTGACGGCCCAGGACAAGCCACGGTAGTGATACGAGGGGCTTTTGTGTTGAGAGGAAGCAGTCGGAGAGGAACGCGTGTCCATCACAGGCGTGTGACGGAGTCACCACCAAGCGGCTCATGAGTCCCATGAAGCCGGCTATAGATCACTGGCTCGAAGAGTCCAGCCAATGAGCATTTTGGATACTCAGCTCATTAGTCATTGGCTCGCTGCTCTCAGCTTGCAGCTGATAAGCCGAGCCAACGGCAACACTAGATTCAGGACAATTTGCGAATTCTCGACCAAATGGGTCGACAGATCAGACATTGAGATCTCAGAAGACTAATTGGGGGGAGTTGTGTTACCATGGTTTTCTGGGTGATCACAAGACAGATTCGAGCACAGAATGGTGATGTCAGGTACAACTTCACTTGCCAAGTTAGCCAAGTGCGGATGCTTTCTCAGGATTTTGGGAGGCCAACAGCTAGATCCTTGTCATGCTGGGGCTACAATTGATATTAGTTTGCCCCAAATAGCTCCTAGATAAATAGATGCTGTAGAGTCTTGAAAGGATGCAAAACTAGATTTGCAGGAATGTGGCTAGCAGGCATTGTGGACTGTACATCAGTGATCAGAGGTGAGGAACAATACTATGAATTTTCATCCAACGTTAATCTGATCTCAGTAAAAACAGTAGGGAACACAATCTATTTTAGCCTCAATCCACCGGCACCATTGAGTGCCATTTGTCATGAATGGGACATTGGTTGGGGGGCACTGACTGCTGCTATACACTATTCCGCAGAAGGCACCAGAAAAATAATACCAATGAGTTGGGACTTGGGCAAGAAATGAAGTGTGCCTTGTTGCGCGATTGAATGTGAGTTGTTCTATGATTAACATGGTTGTCCAGAAAATTTGAGGCGCTTGGGAAGGATATCAAAATTAGAGACAGGAGGGGGCTTCTGGTTGACCCAGAGTGACTTGAAGACTGCCTGAAGTGGGCAATGTTGTCGTTGGTGGTTGTGCACATCAATCTTGCACACAAAAAATGTCATGCCCAATAGGGATCTGTAGCAGAGGTGACTGTATATTCCTGCTTCACAACAAAGATTCAGTGGTTAGGCTCAAGGTGGAGGTCCAATTCACAAGAGGGAGTATCCATCTAGGAAATTGGTAGGATCGGGCCTTCTAATGCTGATGTCAAGGAGGAGGAAGCCAACAATCAGCAGTGGAGGGACCTATAGCAGAGGGAGGCTGTTCATTGAATATTATAATAGAGCGCAGTTATCTACAATTATATATAGATGTGCAACAATACAAACAACTTTTTACAGCACCCACAAAATACCTCATAGCTTGGCTGTCAAGGCAGTTGAAGGTTGTGAGCAGGCGACAAGATAGTGAACATGATGGGAGCCGTGACCTTGGAGCTCAACAGCAATGGAGCATGCATTTTCTTCTGATGGTAGACATGTTATTGTTAGTTGGGGACGGAGGATCAATAGGAAGGACTAACTGGAAAGTGGTAAGGCTAGATACTCATGCATGTAGGCAGTGATGAGGGAGATGGGAACCGCTTAAGTAATTCAGAGGGTCAGGGTCATGAGCAAAATCAGGTTAGCTTTGAATGTACGATGTGAAACGGGGGAGGAAGAACCCCCCGAAGCAAAAGAAGTGTTGGAGTTAGATGCAGACTGAGCAAGTTGCATGGTGGTGAGATGATGGTATAGCAAGTTTCAATGAAAATCCAAAAGGCACCGGGCAGGAGTTATATATACAGTGATCATAGTTTGCTTGGACATATTTGGACCAAAATTGGGCGATGGGTCCGTCTTTGGCACTAACATTCAGAGGCAGATGATAGGTCATGTAGTATTTGGCAATATTTGGACTTGACAGACGTTTAAAGTGTTGGGAGCATATATTGTGTTTGGCACTATTTGTTATTCCTGCTACCTTTAGGTAGTGGGTTTTTAGGGGACCTGTTTTTACAAGTTCCACTAGAGACAAGTCCGGATCGGTACCTATCAATGAATGTACCCACAAGCTAGTTCATGAATCTATATTGCTGCATAATTCTTGGGCAAGGAANAAATACACAGAAGAAGCAAATTCAACGATTGATTCGGGGGCAGACAAGGAATCATGGCGGTGATTCAAAACTGGGAGTGGACCTCGAGCCGAGAACACAATTATTGAGCTGATGGCCCGTTAGTAGTATGACCATCGGAGCCTAATTCGTGACAATAAACCCTCTGCCAACCCCGAATCAATTGTGGATTTTGCTTCCTCCACTAATCCCCTGCTTCGTCATGAATTCAAGAATCAACCTCGTGGATTGATTTTCGGGTACATTCGCGACAAAGCACCGAACTGACTTTGTCTGTAGTGTGTCATCTATACCAGTGTTATGAATTACGCAACTATATGTGTCACTCTTCGCCTGATCTACCTTGGTAATGAGATTTCTGGATTCACATTGTGCTCGTAGTCTCCCGCAGTGAAGTGGGTGTTTTTATCTCTAATGTAATGCACTTACTATGTAGGACCTCCAAACAAGCCTGGTTACCTCGAGCAGCACTTAGCTCGCTAGAGGGGGCGAGTCGATGGCTCACGAGATACCAAGCCTGCGCTAGCCTCGATTCAAAGTCCGCCTCGAAACCCGCGTGTCGGAGTTTTAAATCAAAGTGGCTGGTACTGTAATGAGCCTATGGACTTCTATGGATCATTGATTGAGTTCAGTCCCGAGTATGAGCAAGACACTTTGAAGAGAGTGAGTTGTCGCAGATGGACTGACTCACGAGTCTAGCTCCTGAGGATCAATTAGCCAAGCGAATCCTGGGCGGGGCTGGGCGGAGCCGGGTCGAGCCGAGCAGTGACAACATTACGCGTGATACTCATGAATATCGCATACATACAGCCTTGCCTGCAATCAACACATGTCCAATTCACTCCAGTCTCCTACCCCATTGCTCATGCGCCCACGGACACTACGGTCCCTTAAACCAAACTTTGTGCCCACAGGTTGAGCTTGGTAGGGCGAAGGAGTGTGGGGAGATATGAGTTGGATTGTTGGAGGGAGGAGGGATCTCGGGGATGGGGAAGGAGAAAGGAGTGGTGAAGGGTTAGAGGAGGACGAAGAGATGGAGAGCAATCAAAGGTATCGCTTACAATAGGCAAATACCGGCACGCGAATGCTGTAAGCTATAAATCAATGTATTGTTCATGTCTGCCAAAGTCCGCTCACGATAAAACCATTAATGCCCGTCGCTGACGTTAAACTACTCGAAATATACTAGATTGACCTCATGCTCTACCACCTGTCAGTGCTTCAGCTCCCAAGACTGATGACAATATCTTGGCTGTATGTGACAATGACAGATGTCGATGAATAACAGCATGAGAACAGCTTCGTCACAGGACTTTGTTGACTGACCACAGTTCCCATACAACAGCCCATCCCTCAAGTTGTCGTTAACTTTGGACTCTTCCTTTCTCTATTTGATCATTTACTTACCATGGACGATTCAAGGGTCGTTAAAGCTGTTATAATCTCCCGTTAGCTCCTCTTATTCTTCATGGATTCCATTCACTGAAGGCGCACTGACAGAGTTCATTGTTTCGCTACAAAACCGTCCCAAGAAACGAGTATACTTTAAATACTCTATACACCACAAAGCTAGTAAAGAAATGACGACCCAAATCAAGACTCAAATCAACTCAAGCAAACAATACGTTGGAAAAGAACAGAAAATACCAATAGTTTCAGATTTACAGTCAGTTCCTCGTGTCCTTATTAAAATGGCGACAAGATGCTCACTTGCAGTAAAGGGCTTTGAATGAGGGGTCTTCCTTATGCATTCGACTATACCAGAAACGCACAATCTGTAAAGACGATATCACCCCTAGTACCGTAGAAATCCCATTTAAGAATATATGGGACCACCTTACTACCACGCACAATACTAATCCAAGGCGTGAGTTCTCTTCCATTCTCTTCTTTGCCCTGAGGCTCCAAACTAATTGAGAAACAGCGTACTTAGAGGTGACATTCGAGCCGAGTCAGGACCAGATAAAGATATGGCTCGACGTTACTATGGATCATATAAAAGCGGCTCAAGCGGGGATTGTTGCTGCGAAGCAGAGGTTAGATGGCATTCGGAGTGTCTTAGATCGAATGGGCGAGGGGAAGGAGTATGTAGAACTGATGAAAGACCTCGGAACAGCTATTAGCGAGGTAAAGTTTCATCCTTTGGTTTTGAGTTCCATGATTCTTAAACTGAGGATTAGTTGAGCCCAATTTCAAAAGCTGTAGCCAGCTCAGTAAATTTCCTTTACAAAGTTCGTTCTCTTCATCCTCCGTGTGAAGGTCAATTAACCAAGTGTTATTTCGACAGCAAATGGCTGGAAAAGATCAGATTCGCGACAATATGCTCGATATGTTGGGGAGAATGGAGTCACTTGCTGAGTTCATTGCACCCGTTCAGGAGATGACGCAGCTGGAAGTATTGAAGCAGACTATGGGTACATTCCCTGAAATCATGTCGAAAATGGTCGACTTTGTTGAGAAGTGGCTTGAGGATCCAGGTTCGTATCGCGACTCTCTAAAAAGGCTAATAGCTCATGAAATCCGAGCAGCTAAAGTACTTCATGTTAACTCCGACCTTGGACGAATCAATGATATGAAGAGCGACGTTGATTTATTCAAGGAGCGTTTTAGTTTGGGTTTCATGATTGATTTGGCTTCGACCTTCTCTAAATCAGTTGGTATGCTCTATCACAGATTGTTTTCCGATCATAGAACTCATGATTATAGACGGCAAGGAATTGCGGGAAAAACTACTTCGAGATGTAAATCCTGATCCAAGCCCTCGAGCTAGCGAATGCATGAAGGGCACTCGTCTTCAACTCCTGGAGGACATACATGCCAAGATCTATGACTTGGAAGGAGAGAACATGATCTGGATCAAAGGGCACCCAGGTGCTGGAAAGTCAGCTATCGCATCCAGCCTGCTGTCCCGCCTCGGACTATCGGTCTTCTATTTCCGGTTCGACAGAAACATCGCCGCCGCAACTCCGAATGCCTTGTGGCGTGGAATCGCATTCAAGCTCTCATGCCGATATCTCTCTGTACGAAAGCGCATCTCAGAGATACTCAAAGATGAAGGAATGAATCCGGCATCACAGAGCATCGAGGCGATCTTCACCTCGTTTGTCAAAGCACCTTTACTGGAGTCCACAGATATTCCTGCCGACAGACCTCTCATCTTCATTATTGATGCTGTCGATGAATGCGGAAGCCTCTCAGGCGCGGAAGCAGACGATCGCCGTGCCCTCCTGGCCACACTTAAGGTGTGGCCTGACTTGCCTAAGCATTTCAAAATGATTGTTACCAGCCGACCTGAGCTAGATATCAGCAACGCCATCTCTTCCATCAGCTCCCACATAGAGGTTCCTACCGGAAACGCCACAGACTCCTCCTCCAATGCCGACATTCATGCCTTCCTTCTCAATCAGCTTGAGGGAATTGCGAAACATTTTCCATCACTCATGTCCTCAGAGTGGCCTCTGAGCACTGCTGATCGTCTTACCCCGTATGCCGCTGGTATATTTCAGTGGGCAAGGACTGCAGTTGGTTTGCTGCAGGGCGGTGATCCTGAATTGCGGCTCGAAGAGATTGTTTCTAAGGGGCTGGCCGGTTCTTCTGCAAGGGAAGGTTCTCTTCATTATCTGTACTCGAAGGTTTTGGAGGTGTGTTTTGATGATCCGCGAACCGAAGAGATACAAGCGCTCCGATCCATTCTTGTATCGATGGCTTTGGCCAGAGAGCCCCTCTATGGTACTGATGTGGAACTTGCCGACTTCTTTTCCATTCGTGAAGTGACGCTACAGTATGTTCGAAAAGGTCTTCATTCCGTAATTGCACCTGGGACACTCTCTTTCAATCACAAATCTTTCGTTGACTTCCTCCATTCTCGTGCATGTCCGCCTGCATACGCTATTCAAGAATACCAGCTTTTACAGCTTGGTGATGAGATATCGGGGAGATGTTTGAATACTATGTTAAAGGGCTTACGTTTCAACATTTGCCAATTGGAGACATCAGGCAAGAAGAATGCGGACAACTCCGAACTCGAGGCTAAGGTTCCGAAACACATCACCCCCCTACTATCGTACTCCTGCCGCCTTTGGGCGGACCACCTCAATGCAACAGTAGTTGTGAACGACCCATTAATGCCAATATTGACGAGTTTCGCCCACCAGAAACTCCTCTTCTGGATTGAAGCAATGTCTCTTCTCAAGGGGGTGAACCAACTGATTCCGATGCTCAAAACTATGCTTAGGCGCATAGATGTAAGTGTTATGTTGTCTTTTGTATCATAACGTACCCCTCACATCTTAGAGTAGGTCACGAAGGATCGAGGATTGAGCGACTTCGTAGAAGACGCTCTTCGATTTATTGCCGCCTTTTCGGGGCCAATTTCTGAAAGCACCCCGCACATTTACATCACCGCTCTTCCGTTTGCGCCAGCGCGATCTTTGGTTGCAAAGCATTATCTACCCCATTTCCCCAAGATCCTTGCAATCAACACCGGAAAGCCTCTTAGCTGGTCATCCATCATTTTCAGAACACATACCCGACGATATACGGTCTGCCTTGCTGTTTCACCGGACCAAAGATTCATTGCAACTGGAAACGGCGGAGGCTTCAGGCTCCTTGATTCCGAAACTGGAACTACCGTTTTGCAGACACAAAGAAGATCTTGGAAAGACTCCCATTTAGGGCTTGCCAGGCGCATTGCCTTCAGTCCTGATGGGAAGCGCATTGCAATTCGGTGCTCTGACTACTGGGGGAACCACTTCACTATGGCAGTAGTTTGGGATGTTACACGTGGCGAGATATGTTTTGATTTGCAGATCAGTCCTTCAGAGTACAATTACCACTTCACCAAGCTCGGGGTTGAGATTGCATACTCCCGAGATGGTCAGTGCATTTACATGTGGCTAGGCTACTCCGGCAACTTTTCCAGGAGTCCTAATCACATCACCTATCCCACGCAGTCGCAAAG
This sequence comes from Leucocoprinus birnbaumii, assembly GCA_027627405.1. NCBI lineage: Eukaryota > Fungi > Basidiomycota > Agaricomycetes > Agaricales > Agaricaceae > Leucocoprinus > Leucocoprinus birnbaumii. The sequence continues at coordinate 15,307 of JANIEX010000225.1, forward strand.
CACAAATTCTTGTATGGGATGCAAAAACGGGAGTTCGTATGCCTGGCGTCTTCGATGATGAAGACCCTTCGGAGGCTCCAGGTCTTGGAGAGTTTCTGGCAGTCTCAACCCGGGAAGGATTCTTGGCCTCCTCAGGCCTGGAGGGTATCAGGCTCTGGGACCTGAGGGACGGATCGTTTTTGCAGCTACTACCCCATTCAGCTGGCGTGGAACATTTTCTAGCCTTATCCGAGGACAATAGATACGTAGTGGGTCACTCACAAGACGGCACAAACCTGATACGTATCTGGAGCGTGGATTCGGGAGAAATAGTGGCATCAGTCACCGCCCATTCCGCTCTCTCACCTGATGACTGGCTAATGGGTGTCGCTTATTCGGCTGATACTCAGCTGCTGGTGTGTGCCAACCTCTGTCAGGTTACCGCTTGGGATGTTACATCATACCAGGTCGTCTTCGAGTACAAAACAGAAAAGCCAGAATCCCAATCTGATTGGATACTTGCAGTCTGGCTTTCGAGATATTCCAGGAAACTCCTCATCTGTCGATCAGATAACACCACTATGTTCCATTTGAGCCCCGCAATGGCACGAAACAACATTGATTGCGAAGAGACATCCCAACCCGAACTCCCCAATCCTTTTGTTCAAACGCTCCTTGGCAAATACCGCATTGAAGTCGGGCAGTCAACCCTCAACCGTACTCATCTTCTCTGCTACGAACCCAGGGAGAACACATTGCACGCGGTAACGCCGCTCGGTTATGATATCGCTACCTCTCGGGACGCCACCGTTGCCATCATACGCCCTGATGGGGCCTCGTCACAGTGTTATTTGTGGTCTACTGTCACANAANGCCCTCTTCCTATGACAATACTCGTAGAGGATTTTGCATCACTGGATGATTATTGCGTTGTGCAACCGTCGCCATCTCACAAGCTGATCGCAGTGAACGTTGGGTCGATTCTTCAAGTATGGTGTACCAGGACAGGAGAGACTCGTGGGCCTGCTTTCCCCACAAGAGTTATCGATAGTTTGAAAAGGCGTGTTGACTTTGTGGCAATATCACCCGACGACCGCATGATAGCTTATCCTGGCTTAATGACACCAATCGAAATCAGAGACATACTCACTGGCGAACTGATGAACACCCCGTGGTTTGGAGACCTGAACCCGTATGTTCAAGCCCGTATGAAGGATGTTGTCTTCTCAAACGATGGGAAGAGGTTGTTATGCGAGCATGATGACTGTATGATCAGAGTTTGGGATGTTTCCGATTTCTTGATCGGGACAAAGTCCTCGATATCCCCTGGGGTGCTCGAAGATGATCTTGAAATCAAGCTCAACGGCTGGGTAGTAAACCGCGCGGGAGAATTAGCTTTCCATATTCCAGGGGAACATCATCAAGACTTATGTTGGCCATCCAGACACAATGTAGGAGTTTTCAAAGAACTTGCGGACGGGATCAGAGATTGTGGATTAAGGCTCGATCTTTCGAACTTCAGATATGGGAAATCGTGGATAGAGTGCTACGTTGGGAATAGTAGTTTACGGACTCCGACCCTGGTCAAAAGCCCCGGCTACGGCTCGGCTTTTGAGGGCTCAGGCTTCCCTGAGCCAAAGGCCGGACCCTCGACAGGGTCCTTACGCAGAGATATTCGTACCATGGTATAAGCCATCTTTCAAGATGAGTGTAATCCAGGGATGAGGAGGGGTTCTGACTTCGATCAAAATATACTTAGCATACACGCTATGATGAGGAATCAAAGGTAGAACTGAAATTTACTGTGGAATCAGCGGATACCTGTAAAGAATAAAAGGTGGGTTTGTGCTTCATTCGGTCGGCTGTGTGGTAGATCGAGCTATGAGTTCAGTGGTCAGACAGCCTTACATTAGTCCCAAAAAAATTTCCAGCCCATTCTCTTAGAAAATTCTCACTTACGACAGTAAACGATAGGTTCTTGATTCCAGAAAATCATCTGCCCTATCGAACAGGCCGCGACGATAGAATTATTCTCTTCATTGCCACCCTTCATTAGGCTCTATTTCTGCGGACCAGACGCGCCTACGAAATTCTGCAGCCCCAGGGATCTCTCGGTCATGGGAAGAGTCGCTTACTTCGCTCCCAAAAGTGTTGCCGTGGTCCTTCATCTTGAGGCTTTGATCTGTGGTTAGGATAGAATGACTGCTGAGGAGCTCACCAAACTGGTTCAAACACCAGTACTATTACTGTATTGACGGCACCTATCTCCCCGTTTGCCCATCGAGAATTGAAATTGCTATCAGTTAGAGTATTACATTTCTTAGTCGCGATTAACCAGGAATTTCTGTTACGGACTTCAATACTCAAGTCCTCGTGCTGCGTAGTAGGAGGGCGTTTCTTCTGACTGCACCATACTATCCAATCATAGGTGAGGCGGCCTACGCGTGCGATTCGCAAAACATGAGTCGACATCAGAATCTCTAGTTACTTATATCAGCACCTAGCCTCCCAAGAGCATTTCGAGGGGAGCAATCATGTGCTAAATTCATCGCAACACCATGGGCCGCTGACTACATTTCGTACACTAAAATCTCACACGAAGGGTCACGATGGCTTTGGGTAACTCATTAAGAGTACTGTGCCCCACGTCGATGTGAGGTCATAAGACTACTAGTCATCTCCACTCTAAGGACATTATCGATATTTCTGTTGATCCAAGGGGTATAGTATAAGAGTGTGATAGGTTGTCAGACCTCCAGATCATTACTCCACTTTTGCGTCCTGTTCTATACCGCCATGTCAGTCACAACGAGCCAAGATGAGGAACGACGGGTAGGAATTCTCCACAGACATGTGCTGAGAAAGTTAGATTGGAACGTCATCCCCTGTTTATCTTTTGTGAGTGAAACGATCATGGCATGCTCGATCGATGCGATTCAGTCAATACGTTTCCTAGCTATGGTTTGCAAACTTTATCGATCGTTCCAACATTGGTAATGCAAGGTGAGGAAATCAAGTCATTCAGTATTTTGTAAGTTATACGACTTGATCCAGGATTGCTGGACTCGAAAACGACCTCAACCTTCATGGAACGCAATTTAATGTGGGTCTGGCAGGTATGTGAGCTTTGAGGAAATAATGATGGGTGCGAAGTGCTTACTACCGGTTCTTGATAGCGTTCTTCATCGCGTAAGAGGACTCTAGTAAATTAAGTTTGAATTCTGAACCAACGGTTCCCCAGGTATATAGTGATAGAGATCCGTAAGTCGGTCGGAGGAACACCCACGAATTACTTGTTCATAGCGATAAGCCGCAAATTTACTCCTGAAGAAAGTCAGAGCAAACCGCTGGCTCCCCATATTCACCGTTACATGGGGCTTGTCGACACTCGGAACTGGATTTACAAAGGACTTCTCTGGCCTCGTAGCCGCCAGGTTTTTCCTCGGGCTGTGCGAAGGGAGTCTTTTCCCCTGCATGGTCAGCTCAACTGAACTCACTACAACTACTATGATCGAACTCACTCTTCCAAAAGATCTTATACATGAGCACTCTTTACCCTCGACACAAGTTGCAGTTCAGGTGAGAGTAATGAACATACCTGAAATTCCTGTATCACACCTCGTCAAAACAGGATGGGTTCCTTCTACTCGGCAGGTAAGCTGTCATCATTGGCAATCCACATATTTCCCCTGCCTCTGATTCCTTAATACTATCTCACCTTTAGTATCCATGTCTGGAGCTTTTGGAGGTATTTCTTTGTCCATCAACCCAATAGCCCAGTGTCACAAGTAACATCTCGACCTTAGGTCTTCTCGCAGCTGCAATTCTCAAGATGGATGGAGTCGGGGGCATCGCCGGCTGGCGTTGGATCTTCATACTCGAAGGGGCCGTCACGGTGTTATTTGGGATGGTATCCGCCCTTATCTTACCCGCTGATCTGAGCTCTGCAAAATTCCTAAGTGACGAAGAGCGGATGGGATACGGTAAGCTTCTACCACTCACTTACCTAGCAGGGCTCCTAACCAAGTTGCTGGACCACTCAGTTCAGTACTACACTCAGAAGAACCCTCACGCTTTCGCGTTTCCGGTAGAAGAGCCTCGGAACGAAGACGTTTCTGAGGCGACTAGCAAAGAGCCCATCTCGGATGGCCCCAGTGACGACAATCGTTTGAAGAATATCTTGCCAATCGAAGGTGACGAGGTTTTCGAGTGGAGAGAAGTTCGGCGTGGTACGTGAGGCAAGCTCGTCCTCTAGATCCTGCTATAATGTGCTCAACAAAACGGCCTTGAGGTCTATTTGATTTCCAGACTTGGATCACGGGTGCCGTTTTCTTCGCCAACATTGTCGCAATCTATTCCTACTCGCTGTTTTTGTCAGTAAAATCAACCGCAGAGTGCTCATAACCGCGTAACTCACAAGCGTGCAGGCCCACCATCGTGACCCAACTTGGCTTCGCGGGCATACAAGCCCAGATTCACTCCGGTGCGTCCTTCACTCTCCGAGGGAGTCGCCAAGTTCCAACACTCCATTCCCGCGCCAAGTTTACCCATATATCCCCTCTGCGGCATTAACAGGTAACTCCCAAAAATAGCCTCAAGCACTTCTTGGCCAACGTCATCGATCACTGAAAACCATGTGACAATTTGCAGCCGCCGTTTCCTTTGTGAGTGATCGCATGAAAATTCGTGGTCCATTTGTACTGGGATTTATGCCGATTGCAATGGCGGGTCAGTTTTCTCATGACCAAGTTCTAAAGAACGTGCCAAGTTTTCTGATTTTTTTGTTGAAGGTCTCATCATTGCGATTGTCAGTGAAAGCAGTGGAGCCCGATATGCAGCACTTTTCCTGGTCGGTATTGGCGCGTACGTTAGGCTGCCCAACGAGGTCCTCGAGAGGAAAACAACTGACCACGATTTACAGGTTCCCTTGCTCTCCAGGTATAATTTCAACTCTAGCAAATAACCACAGCGGGTATTACAAGCGAGCTGCATCTCTCGGTCTCCAAATTGCTCTCGGCAATTGTGGGTGCGTACGGCTTTATGATGTCATCGTCCAAGCAAACGGGCCTTAGCCGATTTTCATAAAATTTCTTTTCGCTTCCGTACATACGCGTGCCTGACTACGTCATCAGGGGAATCGTAGCGACCTTCGTTTACACCGCAGGTCGGTCTCGTGCATACTTTGTGAGAGAATTCACGTTGATGGCGGCGAGGATAGATCAAGCACCACGTTATGTGAAAGGAAACGCCGTCGTATTGGGTTTACTAGCGTTTTCTTGGTTTCTGATGACCTTGAACATGTCAGTCCTCATGCAATCAGTCATACATCTAGGCAAATGCTTTGATCTGATTTGTATCCCCAGGATTTACTGCTGGCGCGAAAACAAAGCTCGCGCCGAAGGCAAAAGAGACAGTAATCTCACTAAATACAAACTTCTCGTTGAATCCGGAAAGACTCGAGCTCCTATAGGAGATCGAGACCCAGCTTTCCGTTTTACATTATAAGATCTCGAGTGCAAGTCGTATACAATAACCCCAATAATCATACATAGTTCAAGGTATCTCATCCAAAGATACAATCTTAAGCAAAGCAAATACCAAAATCTGAAGAAATAAATCATCTCTTAACTTCCAAAAAGTCGAACGAATCACGAAGTCCTAGTGCTCTTCCTCGTCCTCATTCCCCGTCTAGTACCATTACTACTCTCCACCACTCCCACTTTCGCACTTTTCGCCGGACTCGAATCCGGTTTCTGACTCTGAGTCTTCAACAAATCCATCAGCTTCCTCTTCTCATCCGCCAACGCCGGATCCTCATACATAACACGCATACCCTCCGCCTCCTCCGCCAAAGCAGAACTTCTCGTCCTTCTTCCACTTTGCCTTGCTCCAAGTCCAGCACCCTTCTTCGACCCTGCAGGAGGCTCGATGATGGGTAACATATCACTATCACCAAGTTCGAATGAGTCAAATGGGCTGATGGACGATGTTGCGGCGAATGGCATTGATTCCATTTCCATCACTGTCGATGCAGCAGCTTTAAGTTTCGAAGCTGACGTTTGTCTAGACGGAGCCTATACCAAACACCACGATTTAGCTCCTCTAACTCACTACACGTCCCAAGAACGAAGCCTAGACTCACCTTATGTCCTCTCGGTCTCAACCTCTTCGCCATCCTCCCACCCCCACCCCCATTCCCACCCAAAACCTCATCCTCTTCCGACGTATGTCTCTTCAAAGCCCTCGTAATACTCTCCTGCAACGCCTTCGTAGCCTCATGATCAATCTTCGCTGGGGAGATTGACGATCTACTACTTCCACTTCTAGCCAACTTCATGGGCGAAGGCGTCCTTGATGACGGAATCTTAGCCGTCAACTTGTCTTGTTCGATTTCCCTCCATGATGCTTTTGGTATTACATCATTATTAGTAGTGGAAGAAGAGGAATCGGATTGAGTGACAGAATCTTGTTGCTGCTGGGGTTGCTGTTGAAGAACGTGTTGAGGCACAGAGGCAGGTACGGATGCAGGAGAGACGGGGATGGATAATGATTGAGGTGGTATAGATGCAAGTGAGTTTACACGTGTAGGAGGCACAAGTACAGTCGGCTGCCCAATCAGCCCTTTTTTGGGTTGACCAAAGGATATAGCTGCAGATGGGGATGAAGTCGATTTTGCTGATGATGACGAGGACGATCGGGTTTTTTGAGGTTTCGCTGGTGGTGGTGGTGCCGCTGGACGCACGTGTGAGGGTATATGCTGTGGTAAATCAGCCGGTGAGTCGAAAATATCAGCTGAAGAACAAATGTATATGTGAGATCATGAATTTGAATATTGAGCACAATAACATACTATTCGTAATATCATTCATTGTCGTTCCAACATCAAGAGGAGGTAAATCCTGAGGTACAGCTTTCGCTTTACCTTTACCCTTAACATCGACCTCCATCGGTACACCAAAATCCAACCGCGAAATCTCCCCTACACCAACCGTACTACCAGGAACCAAGTGATCCTCTACTAAGGGAATGGCGCCAGTGGAAACTATAGCGGCTAACCAACTCATCTGGATCACAGGTTTTCCCCACTCGCAGGCTTTTGCGAATTTGGGTCCGGTAGCAGACGGGCAGAGGAGGTGAGTTGTATTTCTGGAGAAACTAGGGGCTAGTGTGATCCCCAGGGCACGGAGAAGGCGGCGGACACCGCAGGACTCGGCCTGATCGAAGCCAGAGAAACTGAGGACGATCTTCTCGGTGCCTATTCCCATATTGTCAGTGCCTATCAAGCTAGTGGAGTTTCGGAGAACTGCATACCGGGTATGGGTGTTTCAATGCCGAGTGGTACGAAGGAAAGGTCTTGATCAGGTGGACAGACGCGGTCTTCAAACATGCAGCGTTCGAGCCAACATTCTGTTCGGTATTTGCTCCGGAGAACAGAGTCTGTTTCTTCTCGATATAGTTTACTTCCACTGAAGCGAGATCAGGATCGAAGAGAGTGAAAAAGAACGAGGGTGCGTACCTAACCAGTCGCACGATGACGAAATCTACATCCTCGTCGTCCTCTGAAACCATCCGTCCACCATACGACTCAACCGCATTCTTAACAGCCGGCGTTTTCGCCTCTCCGAGGGCGCGGAATCGATATCCCACAAACATCTTTGTAGCATCACTAGATGGTCCTGCGACAGGATCTAAGAACGCTGAAGTCGAGCTTTCGCCATTTTTCTCCGGTACAACCGGCAGCGGAGTCGCCGACTTGACAAAAAACGTTCGCACTGGTCGTCGTGCGTCTAAACGGCTGTTTAGAACTTCCAGCGCCTTCCGTATCATCGAACTTGGCAGGCGCGAAGGAGTTGGCACGTCTGAACGCTGAAATTACACTCTCCCCGGGTTGAACTTGCACATCATCGTCCGAAGTCTGGAAAACCGCTGGTGCTGAAGCCGTTCGAACGAGTTCTGTCCCAGAGACTTGATATCCGCGTCTACTGAGTAAGCTTCCCCAGATTTGAAGCGTTACGGCAGGGAGGACTTTCACACTGGCCACTTCGTCGTCTTCGTCATGGTTTAAAGATGAGGATTGTTGTTTGGAAGAAGGAAGTGGAGCAGCTGTTGTTTCATCCATCTCCGAAGGGAAGTCTGATGGTGGTGGGGAACTTGCCGCTGTTGATAATTTCATTAACTGAAGATGTTTAACACATGACAGGTGATTCACCGACCTTCCAGCGGGGCTTTCCGTTCTGGTCGTGGGCGACTGACCTCGTATCGAGTCTCGTCGAAACGACCTGAGCAGAAGATGGGTCTCAGACAGAGTGCATCGATGAAGGGTTCACGTACCGCCAAAGTCGAGGGAATCCCAGAACCATTCTTCCCAAACAAGATGTATGACTGCTTCCTTCCTTTGATTGAACTTTTCGGCGTAACGCATCTTTTCTGTTTCTTCGTCTCCTGAGCATAAGAGATGTGTGACTTTGACGGGTCGTTCTATGTTCTTGACGTATGTTCCGCCATTCTTTGTTACGAGTCGATTGATTTCGACACGCCGATCTACATCGGTGATGCCGGAAAGACATACTACAACACCAGAGAATATCGGAAGACGGTGGGCTTGAAGGCTCTGGGAAAGGTCAGCTGGGGCTGCAAGAGCTGGGCAAGGACACACCTCTTCATAGTCAACGTCATCTCCGCGTAGCCAGACGTCATAACTCTCCTCCACCCACGAAGGTTTCATGATTGGGATTTTGCGTTCCAGGGCGCACTATGACCATGAGCCGAGGTAAAACAAAATTCAGGAAATAGCTGCTTACCATGTATTTCGCTCCGCCATGAACATCTGCTATGAGATGCGTTACTCTATCGGTAAACGCGCTCGCATTAGCTGCCCCTAATTCGGATGCTTTCTTCCATAGCGTTGGCTGCTGCACATGAGACTGGCGTCCTTCACGCAATGTGTGACTTGCATACCTTGTCCTTTATGCCAGTAGCACACAACAGAAGTCCCTTGAACGGTCTTGGGCAGAAATCTACGGCCGTGTCATCGCTGCCCGCCTGGCTTTCCTCGACTAAACAATGCTCAGAGATCGCTCTAGACAAGTTGGCCGGCGCAGGCCGTAGCTTGACATTGGGAACCTGAACGACAATTAGCTATGTTTGGTGATTATTTCGCTGAGCTACCTTGCTAGACTTGTTGGTCCTGCGCCGCATCTTGAGCAATAATCAAACGCGACGAACGTGTTGCAGTGCTCAATCGAGATTCACTTGAGGGCAGGCCAGTTCGCGCATATCCCAGAAAGGAAATGTGTCCATCATCGGCTATCAATTACAAAACCTATTTCCGGACGATGATGTTACCGCCCACTGCAAGATTTAGTTTGCTTCGAAACCAGAGGCCGAATGCGCGTGAGGGTGGAGCTCCGAAAAGTCAGCCGGGCATAAAAGGTAACTCCAGATTTCAGTCCAAGGCGCTCCCTCAGCTCCCTTTCCCCCTCCTTTCATTTCGGACTGATGAGCGTTAAGGACTCTAAAAACCTGGCTGTCGCCACCCACTCCGAGTCGCCAAGATCGTCGGACGACTCGTCCAAGCACGAAGCGGTGTTCCTCCAGGACGAGGGCATCGACAACGTATACGCTCGTAAATGTGATCTTCGTACGTTTGCCATCTCGTCAAATTTGCCATACCATTGTTGACGCTTGCCTCTCCAGTCAATGACTGTCTCCAGAACGAGTGAGTGCCACCTCGGCACCTCTAGCGTTAGCCTCATCGTCATCTACTAGGATCGGCTTTGGACGATATCAGTGGCAGCTATTCATGCTCACAGGCCTGGGCTGGCTGGCTGACAGTGAGAACCATTATCGCTTATCGTCTTCTTCTCGTTCTGATATTCCTTCCCAGACCTGTGGCTACAAGGTGTCGCCGTCGTCCTTCCTCAAGTCCAGCAAGAGCTTCTACCCAGTCGGGTCGAATTTGCAACATTATCTCTCTACGTTGGCCTTATCATCGGCGCTACGACGTGGGGCAGCTTAGCTGATCTCATTGGCAGACGACTCTCCTTCAACGTTAGTACCTCTCATGCTATACTAGCCCCCACGCTATGTATTTTCCTTCTCATGCCCCAGCCCCTCTATCCACGAACACTGACGCAACCTTTCTTCCATCTCCCCCTTCCATTTATTCTCTTTGACAGATCACATTATTTATAGCAGCAGTGTTCGGCTTGGCGGCTGGCGGCGCACCAAATTTCGTCACATTTGCATCGCTTGTGGCATGTGCAGGATTCGGCATTGGTGGAAAGTGAGTCTTTCATCAGAAAGTAATGTATAGTCTCAGCATCTAATGTGGCTCTATTTCTCTCACAGTTTACCGGTTGATGGTACGTGTATCAAATCCATTTTTTATTCTGCGAAGAACCGAATTAGCTGATCTCCATTAAGGCGCACTGTATCTCGAACACATCCCCCAATCTCACCAGGCACGTTTCTTTTCGCTTTTATCGCTCATAGTTAACTGAACGTTCTTGCGTCGATTTGCTTCTTACAGTGGACTTTGACTTTACTCTCTGCATGGTGGGCAGTTGGTCAACTAGTTGCATCGGTCATTGCATGGGGTTTCATCGGTAACTTTTCATGCTCGGCGGACACCCCCGTAGGTCAATGCCACAAAGCGGATAACATGGGCTGGAGATATACTTTGTACGCATCCATACGCTACGCCTAAACGAAATTCACTCACTGAGCGCCACCATGTAGCTACATGATGTGAGTTTAGCGTTCTTTGAACACGATAACCTCAGACCTTGTATACTAAACTATCACTCCTGACAGGGGTTCTTTGACATTCCTCATGTTCATCTTCCGGTTCATTATCTTCGACCTCCAAGAATCCTCTAAATATCTTATTGCGAAGCAACGTGACGCGGAAGCGGTCCAGGTACGCGCTCTTTATCCTCGTTATCCCCTAAAACCCATTCAAATAACTAACCACGGTGCACGTTCGTTCAGGTCCTCGAACACATCGCAAGACGAAATGGCAAGACCATTTCGCTCAAACTTGAGCATCTTGAACAGATCAATGTTAACTCTCATCAAGCGAGTGTTACAAGGACGACATGGGAGGTTATCAGGTCCTCCTTTTCCCATTTCTCTCTGTACGTCATTTTATCTTCATCCATCAGCCTCTTCTTCATACACTCATACATGATCATCATCTGGCATCAGATCACACGTGCGACCTCTCTTCGCAGGAAAACGAATGGGAATCAACAGTGCAATCACAATCCTTTCATGGGGTAAGTCCCTCATCCAAACTCAACTTCACTAATCTAATAAACTATTCATCTCATTTACCATTAATCACAGGACTCAATACGGCCTCGCATACCCACTCTTCAACGCCTTCCTCCCTCTCTACCTAAGCAGCCGCTTCTCCAGTCCCTCAGACGTCAGCACCGCCTACCGCAACTACGTCATAATCTCCGTAATGGGTATCCCCGGATCCCTAATCGCATGCCTCGTAGTCGACTGGACTAGAAAATCCAACGTCAANGCCGAGGCCGAGGCCGAAACTGAGAGAGGTAGTGACGGTGACGGCGATGGTGAAGCCGAAGACCAAAAAGACGCCGAGAGAGCCGAGAGACTAGGAGGAAGAGGAGCACACGATCGTCATGCGCAAACTCCGAATCGATGGAGTGTGTGGCAGGGACTTACGGTTGTTGGAGGGAGGAAACTTACTATGGCCGTATCGACGCTTTTGACTGGAGTGTTTTTGTTTTTTGTTTACGACGAGTCAGAATCAGGCGGCTGTTTTGGGGTATTCTTGTGCGAGTGGGATTACACAGTGCGTTTTCAGCCCTTTGCTCTTCAAGTCGAGAACTATATGCTAATTGTTTTCGTGTTATAGGAATGCTGTAAGTGCACTTCGACAAGGCATCCTTTTCGAAACCACTGACATCACTTTACTAGATGTACGGTGTCTTGTACGCTTACACACCAGAGGTCTTCCCAGCACCTCATCGCGGTACAGGTGACGCTCTAGCAAGTAGCTTTAACCGTGTCACTGGTATTCTCGCTCCCATCATCAAAATCGCAACTACCTCCTCCACTGGCGCCGTTTTGAACGGAACAGCAAATGGGTACGTCTTCTGCGTATCTCTTCTTGGTCTAAGCCCTGATCCTATTCATTTATGTAGTCCTGTCTTCGTGTCAGCGGCTTTGTTGACCGTTACAGCTTTCTTCATGATCTTCTTACCGATCGAGGTACGCCACTCCCTCCCTCAAATTCATATCATTCCACTAACGGTGTAATGTGATGATCATTAGACCGCTGGACGAGCAGCAATGTAAATATATGATGATATATATATTGTTCACGACCTTGCCAAGACACACTCTCGCTATTTACAAAAGCGTACGGTAGGTAGATAATGTATATCATAGTATGCTGGTAGTACCTATGTATATATAGTAAGAACGAACTCGTAATGATTTCGTACGTCAAACAAAAGAGTTTGAAAGAAATCGTCCAGCGTGAAAAATGTATAGGAGAAAGTAACTAAGAACAAATAATGCTTTAGGAGAAGCTCGATCGCTGGTGAAAGGAAATTCAACACAAAAATCGTCAAAAAATACAGTCAAAATAAGCAAAAAAAAAAAAAATAAGATCGATCTACCACCACGACGATTTCTCCTCATAGCACAACCCTGTATCAAGTACAATCAACCCCGTCTTCGTAAACTGCACAATCCTTCCACTAGTCTCATCAATCACCGGCGGATCCGCATCCCACTGCCCCGGATACCCCCTCTCCCTAATAGCAACCGAAGCCCTCAACCTAAACTCCCTATTCCGATTAACCTCATCCTCAATCCACATATAACTAACCGTAGTAGAACTCGAATCCCTGTGCCTAAAAAACGCCTTCGACACACCCAAACTGTATCCAGATTCCGTCGTAGTTTCGTATTCGACTAACTTTGAAAGTCGAGGTTTGGATTTTTTGTCTTGGGGAATGGAGATTCCGTAGATACCGTCCTGAGCGCATAAGACGAATCGGGTCATTAGGGATGAGAGGTCGAAGTAGAGTGGTGAGAGACCGCCGCGGTAGAGGCGCGAGCCTGGACAGGGGAGTTTCCAGAGTGGTGCTATGATGTCGTAGACGTCGATTAGGTTTGCTTGGATGGTTTGGAAGGGAGGGATTGAGTAGATGAGCATGTTGGTTTTGGAGAATGCTACTATTCGGTTGTTTTCGACTATACGAAGTTGTTCCTAAGAGTTGATGGGTTTCTCGTGGTGAGAGGATGAAGGGAGAGTAGATGGAAGGGACACGTACGATTCCTTGGTCTACGGGTATGATGACTCGGGTATGTGTGATTGAGGTTGATTGCTGCCATTTGAGGATTTCGAGGAAAGAACCTTCTTTGGTTCGTCTGGAGCGGGCGAGGAGCTCGCCTGAGATGTCGACGCTTGTGAACTTTCCGGTTCCGAGCATGGTGAACGTTGATAGATGTCTGGCTTTGAGCTGTGCGTCTTTGCCATGGCCAACTACCTGGACCTTGTAGATGCGCACAGGGGTTGCTCCATTTGCTGTCTCTGTCGGGTGAATCAGCGCAAAAACTGAATTCTACGGGATAAGGCACGTACCACGCATAACGTTGTTCGTTAGAACCAAGTTAAAGGTCAAAGTGGGAACGCTTCTGTCGATGTTCACAGCCATCAACAACGTCCGCGTAGCATCCAACTTATGCATCGGCTCAATCAAGTTGACCATCGATGGATTCCTCTTATCCAAATCGTACACAGAGACGCGTCCAATTCCTTCAACGTCTGGAACCAACAGCCATCTTCCACCTTCAACCAAATGGAAAACCGCTGGTGTCGGACACTTGATCGGTCTATACCGTGTAGGTTCTTGTCTCTCGTTCCGCCAGCCAAGTTCGACTGATAGACGCGAGAGTAACCAGCGTTCGAGTTCTTCTGGTGAATAAGCTTCAACTGGTTCTTCTGGTGCGGGGCTACGGTTTTGGAAAGAGTTGAAGCGGGTAACGAGGTTGGCCCAGACTTCGCGGGTCTTGGTTGCGCGATTCCATGATTTACAGGTCTGAGGGAAAACTGTTCGTCAATTCTGTCAGAGAGTTTGAAAGTATGACTGGGCTTACCCGTCGAACTCGTAAAACTTCTCTCCAATGGAGATGTACGAGTACTTGAGTCTGGAGTTTAAGCGGCAGATTCTGGAATGAAGGTTTCTCGGGGATATGTTGCACAACAGGTTGTGGAGGAGCTGAAAGCAAGCCATATTTTGCGTCAGATCCAGAGACTTGGTTATCAATGAAGAAAGACTGCTGTTACCTTGAACTTTCTTCTTCTCAAAGTATTGGCTTACAAGCCATCTCATAAGGCGAACGGTGATCGCAACCGCTCGCCATAGAATTTCGAGTATATAGAAGAGCACAGCAGAGTAGTTCATGAAGGGTCGTGAGGCAGAAAGAACATGAAGTGTCAAGGTCAGAGTAAAAATCCGTGAGCGCTGTAGGACACACGTCCATCCAACCCGAACATTGCCCAAATAAGGCAAGCGGAGTTTATTCGGCAATGTGATTTCTTATTTCTTGTCTGAACCAAATCACTGAATCAAACACACGCTTCCTCTATCAGCGTTCACAGCTCCATTCCAAGTCGTAGATCTTCTGCGGAGTAGGACTCGAGAAATATTCCAGATCATCAAATGGCATCACCATGTCGATCAGCTTGGGAGGGCCTTCCTCCTGAAATCTATGAACAAGTCCTTGCTTACATGGACGACGACATGCTTCTGACATTGTCCAAGGTCAACCGGCTATTTAACTACACAGTACTGAACACTTTCCTCGACGCCATGACCTTGGACGAGGTCCTTGACGAGTTGAAGTTCTCTAACATCCCTCCTCGGTGCATGTCAAGGACCAACGTCGTCGAGGCTCTACGACTCTCCCTTCGAGTACAGCGTCTGGAGCACATCCACTTTCGCCTCTCAGCCAGCAGCCCTCTGAACGAGCTGCAGAGCATGAAACTTCTCATCGACCGTCTGCCCACTCTGAATACTCTTGAGCTCGAGCTAAGAGGAGCAGCGTCGGACAATAGAGAACTCGGATTCAGCTTGGCTCGTGCTGCAGCCGATGCGTGCGACAGCGCAGTCGCAAAGGGTTGCGAAACCCTAAAGTTAGAACGCTTACTTTCCTTCGGTCCTCCAGGCAGGGAACCTTACAGTGCCTCACTCAATCACACTCCCCGACCATACTCTCAAACAATCAAGCGCCTAGGATATGTTCATCTCTGCGGGGCGTTCCTTCTCTCCCCTCTTCTAACCTACACACCCACCCTCTTGCAATCTTGTTCTCAAACAATCCACACCCTCTGCTTCGATGTGTCAACCATCATAGTTCCCCGTCTCAACTGGGACGAATTCCTCTCCTCTCTCTACTTACCTAACCTCCAAACATTCCTCTTTGATAACGTAGTCCACACACGCCTCGCACCAGCCTGTATATCAAAATTCCTCAAGCGCCATCCCGGTATCACAACCCTCCGTCTTTACTATGGTCTTCTTCGATCTCACGACCTCGCTCTCCAAACAACACAACCACCAGCCCTCCCAAACCTGGTCAAGCTTGAAGCGAGCCGTGGAATTCTTACCTGGCTCTTCCAAGATCCTTCTTCGTGCCTTAACGTGAACGAAGTGACAATCCCACACGTAGATGACCCAATCGAGGTTCTCTATCCCATCGTTGGACCCTCACGAGCCTTCCAATCCAATCAACTCAAAATTGTAATCAAGCTGAATCCACTTTTGAGGTTATGGTTAGATTGGATGGGGAAACTAATTGAGTCTGAAGGTTCGGGGGAGAAGAACTCAAGGTTGAAAGAGTTACGAGTTGTGAGACTTGCTTTTCGGTTCGACGCTGCTATTTCGAGTTTGGATGAGAAGGCAGTTTTATGTTTAGCTCGGTTCGTGGCTTTGATTCCCGGGTTAAGGCATTTAGAGATGATTCGGGATTCGTCTGAGTCTGAGGAAGCAGAGGAGGAGGTCACTGCAGAGAGAGTGATGTACAATACTGTTTTCGAGGCTTGCCCTAATCTTGCGTCGTTCACTTTTGTTTCATCGGACTAGGATAATAAATGACTTTACTTGGATTGATATCCACTTATGCTCTCTGCAGCACAGCTGTCCTTCATCAGTATGGACGATATTCTGTGCTATGCTGTTGCATTTACTATCCCGTAGCCGACGGCGACATAAATAAATTCTGCATGACGACATGTCTGGCGGCACACGTTTCCTCTCACTGGTCATGAATAACTTGCTCAAGAACGTTTCGGAAAGTAGTCCTAAAAATAGTCCCAAAGAGTTCAGGACTCGCCTGACCTCAATTAACTCGCGAAGCATTGCGACAAAGGATCAATTTTAAACAAGCCGTACCGTAGTATTCGTTGTTTATGGCCTTCACCTAACAATAACTGGCTCTTGGAGGGATACTGTAACTGTTGTTCGCTATCGTCTACCCGCGCGATGCAGCTAGATTTACTCCACACAACAACCTTCCAGGTAATTGCTGCGCGCAACAGGTCCCTGGAGATGAATCACCGCATTTCCCGACCGTAATACATATCCCAAAGCTTACCTCGGAAATGTTCCCTGAAGGGTAATCACAGATAGTATTTTGGCTATGCGACAAAACAGAAGCAGAATGTCCACCAAAATAAACCGCAGCAGCGCATACTCTCGGACGGCCCGTATTTCTCTCTCGAGGGGAGAGCACTGCTACACCCAGCCTCCAAATCTACTTCCGAACACTGTTCGGAAACTCATCGGTGCTATTTCAGTGATTGCTCTCTATGTCTAACAGTCTGCTAGATTGCTTGAATTACTTGCACTGTCCTCCCCGTTACGAAGGGCAACAACATTCCCGAAAAGCCAGAAACTCTACCGAGTTACAGATGGATCGAGTTTGACTAGCTAGTATGGCCAGTTGCGCAGTCCCGACTCCCGCGGGAAATATAAGCCAAGAGAGCGACCGTCTGCCACCAGTACACTCGGCGAAGTGATTTCATTTTAAGTTGCTGATGTCCGTTCTCAGCGGGAGATACAGAGGTCGTAAGGAGTCTAATCTTGAGATTGATTATCTTCAAGGGCGTCACCAAATATGAATACCTCGAAGCAGCTTATTCGATTCTGGGTTCTGTGGAATGCAGGACGCTCTCGCCGGGTGTAGCGTCAGGCTGGGTGTATCGGTATGTCCGGGTGTTGACGCGACTCTGTCCCAGTCCGAAGCCATAGTACTTAGCGCGCTAAAGCCTAAAGAGGACAAGGTGCCAATCGTTTAATGTCAGGCNCCCTCAGAGGGCAACTCTGAGCGTTCGGAAGTCTGGATGGGCCATTATTTTAGCAGGAGTGCTAGAATTCATGGTAAAACCCAAGGAGATGTACCGCCCAGCACGAGGGAAAGCAGTGATCAGTCCCCTGCTGCAATGTTGCTGCCTCGGCAATCCTCCTTACTTGATCTGATCAACCGGATCAGGATCAAATCAATCTCAGCACTGGATGTGCAGGGATTTCCGCTCCCCGCTTGGCGCTTACTTCTCTGCTGTGCTGTTACATCTACTACCCCGCAGTTGGCGACATAAATAGCCCATGCATAACCCGAATAATGCATAATACTTCTCATTGTGTATGCAAAACTTGCTCGAGAACCACTCGGAGGGCATTCACAAAAAGCACAAGACTGGCTCGACTCGTGTCGTGTATTCGTTATCTGTGGCCTTCAATTCATAATAAGTGGGTTGTGGGAGGAACAGCTGCTCTCACTATCCCCTCCCTACGCGACGAAGCCAGCTTTGTTTCGCGCAGCATCCTTACAGGTTATTGCTGCGCGCAATAAGTCCCCGGAGATGAATCACCGCGTTTCCCGGTGGTACTACATGCCTCAAAGGTAGCCTCGGATGCATTCCTTATATGGCATTTGGCTATGCAGCGAAAGCACAGGCGGCATGTCCACCAAAATAAACCGCAGTAGCGCGTTGACAATATAAGCACCAACTTCCTCATTGTTCAAAACACAACAATCTCCTCTTCTCTCATCGATGGTCAGCTTCGTGAGCTTCATTACACTCTCTCTCGCTCTTGCCTACTCTGCTGCGGCTTTCCCGGCATATGCTTCTTTGGCTGGGTTACCGCGAGAAGAAATTGAGAAAATTCTCCCAACTTTGCAAGTCCGGGAACCAGCAAGGCCGCCTCCCCCCTTAGCATTCAACGGCACCAAGCTCGTAAATGACGTCCAACACCCATGGGAGCCTCTTCGACCAGGAGACATTCGAGGACCTTGTCCTGGATTGAATGCCCTTGCCTCTCATGGTGTATGTGTCGTCTTTCTGCGTGTAATACGCTCCACTGACAGCGTTAACAGTACCTTCCCCGTGACGGAATTGCCTCTCCATCTCAAATCATCGCTGCCGTCCAAGAAGGTAATTTAGGGACATAAAAATACGGAGAACAATCGCGTGCTCACCATTGATTTGATTTCCAGGATTTAACATGGACTCTTTCACTGCACAATTCGTGACCTATGCGGCCCATCTCGTTGATGGCAATTTGGTCACCGATAGGCTTAGCATCGGAGGTAAAAGTCCAAGCACAGGACCAGACCCTCCTGCCCCTGCGACCGTTGCTGGTCTGAATACACACGCTGTCTTTGAGGGAGATGCAAGCATGACAAGAGGTTAGTCGACGTTTGCTATATAGAGGCAAACAGATCCTCACAAATCCTAGGTGATGCATTCTTTGGAGACAACCACAGCTTCAACGAGTCGCTTTTCGACGAGGTGAACAGTTTTCGCTTCACTGCACTAAAATTCTCTAACCGACCTTGATCTAGTTCGTTGCTTTCAGCAACAAGTACGGCGGCGGGAAGTACAACATGACTGTCGCTGCCGAATACCGATTCCACCGTATCCAAGAATCCATTGCTACGAACCCCAACTTTTCTTTCGTCTCCCCCCGGTTCTTCACCGCTTACGCTGAGTCGGTCTTCCCTATCAACTTCTTCATCGATGGTCGCCAGAACGATGGTCAACTGGACTTGGACGTCGCTCGCGGCTTCTTCCAGAACATGAGTATGCCCAAAGATTTCCATCGGGCTAGCAAGCCCGTTGGTGCAGATGGGCTTGACCTCGTTGCTGCTGCTCACCCTATTGCACCTGGTGCCAACGTCGGAGGTGTAAACAACTACATTCCCGACCCCACTTCGGCCAACTTCAGCACTTTCTGCTTGCTTTACGAGAACTTCGTCAACAAGACCATCTTCAGCCTCTACCCCAACCCCACCGGTGCTCTCAGGAAGGCCCTTAACACCAACTTGGACTTCTTCTTCGCACCTATCAACGGCACATGCACTCAGGTTTTTCCTTACGGAAAATAAGTTCGGACGGCGTATACATCGGCCTCTAAACTGGTAACTCATTAGTTGGTGATTTGGCTGCATCCTACCGTCGCTCTACTCTCGTTGCTTGAGCGTAGATACCCCTTCTCTTTACTGCAGATAGATACCCTTTATTTCCAAGTTGTCATTATTATACTATATTTAATAACTAGTGTAGATGGACTCTTAATTTTCAATATGCTATCGTACTTGTTACACTCTATACCCGACACAGTCTTTCTAGATGAATTGAACTCTCTGCGTTGTCCTCATTCTTCGATTAAGGTCAGTATCATCCCCAATGGGCCGGAAATCCTGCCAAATGATATATGGAACGAATTTGAGCAATTTATACGGCTAGTTGTGCAGCCCTGCTGGAAGATAAGCTGAACCACCGGCTACGGGTACAATCAGAAAGAAAATATCACCATTGAAGGGTGCTGATTACCGCTCTCAGGATGTCCAGAGGTCGTAAGATCAGCTGCTGAGATCGATTATCATCCTCACCGGCAGATGCTCCGCGAAGTCAGTCTCTGGCCTCTTCCGNGTGCTCATTAAAAGGGTTGGATGTCTCGAGCACTTAGCTAAGATCCCCCCTCCAAANNAAACAAATATCAGAGAGAGCAAAATGCAAGATATATTGCACCACGTATATACTAGACAAATCGCAAAACCAGCACAAAAGCCAAAAATGCAATGGGGAGGAAAGTTACGAGGTATCGCGGTCGTCGTGAGCGGAAGTCATTAAAGTCGTCAAGTCTGACACNAGACAAACATACTACATAAGTAATCAATAGATAAAAGAAAGCGGCAAATGCTTCAGACTTGTGGTATGAAAAGGGGAGATATTGCAACGAAGATTCAAGCAAGCACAAAAGGGGAGTAAAAGTCCCGGGAGCACCAACAAACATTCCAACTCGAGCAGGAGATGAGTCCAAGATTGAAGACCTAGATGTGCAAAGCAATGTAGACAGAAAAGAGCGGGAGATCAGGAGCAAAGCACAGCAGCTCGTTGACCTAAGTAGAAGGACTCCAGTGTTCCTCCAAGCCAGTTACCCAAGGCATATTCAAAGGCGTAAGCGGAGGACTCGACAACTTCCCACTTGAAGCCGCACTAGCAGCTCTCTCTGGTCCTAAATACGCTGTAGTGGGACTCTGCAACACAACATGACCACCGTGACTGTGTCCTTCACTTCCACCAGACGCTTCACCGCCACTACCACTCCCGCCACTACCTTCTCTCGACACGATATACTCACTCACATATCCCTCACCGCTGCCGCTACCACTTCCACTACCAGAGCCTGATCCATTCCGCAAATGATTTCCGAACACCGAAAGTGCAGGTGAGACGGGGCCAGCTCCACGTTTACGACCGTCAGAAGTTATGCTCCCAGACCTTGCTAGCGATTGAGCAAATGACAAAGCGGCGCTACCAACTGTTCCTATTGAACGAGGTGCCGAATGTGCTGAAGGTCTGGAAGAATTAGACCCGTAGGACAGGTCTCTCCTTGCAGCAGACGATGCTGATCCTGTTGATCGTGGAGGAGAGGAAGGTCCGATATGTGAGCGCATGGAGTGTAGTGAGCCTTGTTCGGAAGTGAGGTCTAGTCCTGGTACGTATATCGGCTTTGTGAAAACCTATTATCAGATTTCATGACCTTTGTGTGAGCTAAGGAAGGGACTTACCAAGCCAAAGGTGGTCCTTCGACCGAGTCGCTCACTGCTGTCATTACCACCAGTAGCCATACTCCTCCATCCTTCACCAGCACTAGGCGGCTCCTCTTCTAACACATCAATAGTAATATCCGTGCCAGCACCATTCTCCTTCTCAACACCATATGATCCAGGAGAAGGAGTATATCCGGAAGACATCTCAGTCCAAGCCTTCGGTTGAGGGATTGCATCAATTCCAGGAGGGAACGGATACGTTTTAATGCTCGGGTGTCCATTATTTCCAGTGTTACGCATAACGATTGTGGCATCGGATGTTAATGAAGCCTGTAATGAGAGATTGGAACCGGTATTGAAGATGGCTGAAGGAGCGGGCATATCGAGGATATCGAACGCAGAGTCTAGAAGAGGAGAGGCGTAGTTGGTACCACCAGGTGAACCAGCTTGAGAAGTGGGGGGTTGATCGTCATAAGCGGGTGGCGTTTGAGATTGTGAGAGTTGAGAAGGAACGGAAGGTCTTGATCGAACAGCGGGAGGTGGAAGAAGAGCGGATGCGACGTCCGATGGAGTTGCAGCCCGGTGTGAGCCACCGGTGGGTGTACCAGGTATTGAGGAAAGCGCGTCGTGGTAAATGGTTCCACCAGAGTTTTGACTCTTCCCACTGACGCTCGACATCGGTCTGGCGCCATCAGGGCCCATGCCAATACTGGCGCCGGCCCGAGTACTTGTGGTCTCGCGCATTTGAGGAACAGGCGGTGTGGTCAATCGACCGTGCTCAATGTCCTGGGGTGATGATTGGAGAAGAGGATGGTGCTGAGACGTACGCGGGCTTTGACTTCTTCTCCAGCTTAACCGCCCAGCGAGAGCGCCGAGAGTACCGAGNAGAGAGGAAGCAGAAGGTCTNCTGGTGTTCGCTTCATCTGTCACTGGGGATGAGCCAGGGGAAGATCTGGGTCCTAGGTCCTCGACCTTAACCCTCCTCGCAGTAAGCAAGGTGGCGTTTTCATCCGCGTCCAAAGGAAGTGATGAACGTTGAGAAGACATAGAAGGTCGCCCAGCAAATTGGGGTCGCGGAAGAGTGAAGTCGGCAGAGCTCCTCGTAGCAGGATCGACGAGCTTGGGAGGAGGCAAAAGAGGAACTTCTGCACGGTAAGCGTACGCCCCGGGGTACTGTTCCCCATTCCCCTCTTGCTGTTCAGGAGGCAGGACAGTCTCCTGGTCAAGTCTTTGCAGCTCCTCGGGGGTAAGGATCATCCCACCACTCATATCCTGCTCGGTTTCCTCCCTGATGGGTCGGATACCGAGCGTAGGTTGAGCTAGAGGTTCACCGTAACCAGAGTTGGTTGATGACGAGTTTGAGGAACCTAGACTGGCAATTGTAGTGGCAGGTGGCGGTGGGACGCGCGGCACATTTTTTGGTGGTGGTTGAGGTGGTCGCGTACCCATCTCCGCGTACTGAGTCGAACTGCCACTCCCAACGGTTTTTTCCGTCTTTTGACCACCGCCTCCTCCGCCGCGACGTTGAACGAGGAAGGGATCAGCTTCTTCGCCGCTGTGTCTTGGTGAACCATCGACAAATAGGTAGTCATCGTCAATGGGAGCTCCGGTGGTTCTTGATCTTCTACGACGTTTGCCCTTGAAGAAGAGGTAGATGGCGAGGATGAGGACAAGGAGGAAGATGAAGCCAAGAATGCTGGCAACAATGACGCCAACAAGCTGTCCCCTCGTGAGCCTGCTACCGCCATTGGGAGCATTTGATTGAGTAGGGGTTGGTATAATTGAACTTGAAGGAGATATTGTTGGTGTTATAGATGTCGTGCTTGATGAAGAAATCGTTGATGATGAAGATGAAGTCGTAGAAGAGGAAGTAGGTGTCGCAGTCGTCGTAATGGGTGAAGTAGTTGAAGTAGGTACCGCGGTTGTACTCGGCGTAGAGGTCGACGCAGGAGAAGTCAAACCACCATAAGTCCAATCCGGACCCAACGGTATCTAGATCATGAAGATCACATTGAAACACACCGATCAGCCTTTCGCAGCTCATAGCAGTAAGCCTCGTGCACTACTCACACTAGGACCATAGTAGGTCAATGGTAGAAACAAGACCGTTGTTGAGGTGGTTATTGGTACTCCATTCGCGTCCTCGATCACCGTAGGTACGGGTGTAAGCCAAGGCGGATATTGCTGGGTTGGAGCAGCCATTCCTGAGGTCAACGACGCTCAAAAAGCGCGAGAATGCAGAGTTTTGGTATTTGTTTTGCTGTCAGAATTGAAAAAATGTCGTCAGTAGGGAGCGTGGGTTCTGCAACTCCTGGTTAGTGTTCGATTTCCGATTTGAGCAGCGTAGAGCCCACAAATTTTTGGTTAATGCAATATAAATGCAATATGTTTAGGCGCTTCGAGTTTCGAGGAGGAAGAAGGGGGAGGGAGCACTAGAGCGGATAGAGGAGAGGAGGAGGATGAAAAGGGAAATGCGGGTAGACGCCAGTCGGGAATTCGAACTAAAGTCACGTGTAAACAAAGCTCTTCGGCGTTTATACTTGGCGTTTGTGGTCTTCGATCGTAATTACCGCAGCTTCTGACCACGAGTTATCGTTTTCCGCTCCGTGTCCTGGACGACGATGGGAAACACAATGCCACGATGCAACATTTTCAGTTGCTCGCCTCGCCTCGTTTCAGAAGAGAG
This sequence comes from Leucocoprinus birnbaumii, assembly GCA_027627405.1. Lineage (NCBI taxonomy): Eukaryota > Fungi > Basidiomycota > Agaricomycetes > Agaricales > Agaricaceae > Leucocoprinus > Leucocoprinus birnbaumii. The sequence continues at coordinate 39,080 of JANIEX010000225.1, forward strand.
AGATAACACTCCAATGACACCGTAATCTTCTAAGTGATCTATTTTTGGATTATGAACATACATCACTCCATCATCGATCACCGATCGCAAACTCGATCGTTTAACATCTCCAAGCGGTTGTTGATTAAGTCGACTTGTGAAACTCAGTTCAGGGATTATCCTTCATACTTTCGTCCTACAAACAGCGGAATTCACTGGACAAGATCATCGAAATTACTCTACTACCACTATCTACAAGTTCATCATGGCCGCTGCTGTTTTACACAAGCAACACTGCTCAGTTGACCGAGTGATCGTCGCCTTATGAATGAACCGCCACTTTCAACACAACGAGGCGCAGGCGAACGTAACACCGTAACACGCGGGATTAATATCGGACAGAAGCTAGCCTCCAAGCCCCACAAATTCCGACAAGTATGCTCTTGCAACATACTTACGACATGACTGGGCTGATTTAATTCAAGTAAGCTATTAGACCAAGTGATTCAATGGAAGTAAACCGGCGAAGATACATATGACGACTGCTTCTGTGATTTAATCCGCGAGAGGGGGTCTTCTCAAAAATGTTCAAACAAGCTGAAGTTGAGGATCCGGCAGCAATCAACAATCAATCCTGAAAGCACGAGAGTATTTTATTTTTGTGTTTAGTATTAGGTTAAATGTAGATAAAAAGAGATTTTGGTCTGCGCGACCAGAAGGAGACTCCGAGGAGAGGAGAGCAGGTACTAGAGTGAGCAGTGGCTCGCTCTCATAGGCATCCTCTTCTCAACTGGTGACCTTTCCGAGAGGCATGGTCACATTGCACCTGAATATCCTAAATCGTCTCCATCTTGCAGGATCGCCTGTACTCAGCCCTACCTGCTTACCGCTCATCCGGGGTGAAACATATCCAAACCACTGGTGTATCGTGCTGAACGGATCTGAGTTAATTCAATAAGAGCCTGACGGCACCATCGTTTATGTACAGCACTTGGCAAGCTTCAAGCTTTACATCAGAGAAATCATTTTTTCCTGGTATCATGGGTTGTACGAGTACTGCTATCCGCACGAGGAGGCATAAGTGTGTGAGATTACAAACGTCGATCGCTCGTGACGTCCAGTGACACGGCATACAAGCGCCAAATATTTCGATCAGCGGTCGATCATCCGCGAGAGACTAATCTTAATCAACACTGATTGGACTGAGTGTGTATGAAGGCCCGTAACGAGGTCCTGCCGGCTCCTGATCTTTCAATCATGCAGCAAGCTTGTGAACAAAATTCTGGGGTGTAAGGAATGCTTTAACGCATCGACAGAAGGGATTTGGGAAATGTGATCGGCTGATGATTGAACAAGAGAAGCAGTATTACTAGTTGTACAGTCAACTACTACTCACTAAGCAGTGCGAGAAACGAGGGAATAAAGCCAAGGAAGAACAACTGTATGTATTTTTTTCAAGTATTTTGTTAAACAAGCTCAAGATTTGAGAACCACAGCACGAAAAGGCGCTGGGAGCTTTTGATACGACAACGGTCATCGATTGGAGATAGCGCCGTGAGGGGTACAACACGATGGTGACATGTCGGAATGGTGAGGTAGGAACCCGTACGATGAACTGGAAGGTATTGACCATTGGAAAGCATAGAGTGAGCGTTCGGGAGCGTCGTTCGGCACGTGGCGAGCACCCGCCGATCTCTACCCAGCACAGAAGGCACGCAGAGTCAGATCTGTTCATTCATTCGAAACCATCCTCCGCGACCTCTCCTTGGTATTCCGACTCAGTAATCTATTTCAAAAGTATGTAAGCAGCTCTTAGTCAAATTAACTTTGCTTACCTTCCGAAGAATACTATATACTTGGCTGTAATCAATCTCGATGTCGATATTCCTGATATTAGTGTTAATGCTGTCCTTCACATCAGGCAGGCGCTCGTCTGACGTATTAAGACTGGCAAATCCGCCCACGAGCATGTGCGTTTCTGGGCGATGTGCAGGATCTTGCTTACAGCACTCCTCGACAAGAGGCCACACTTTTTCGACTTCGTTTGAAATCGATCCCGAGCTTGAAACTGGTTTGTGAAGGCGCGCAGTACCCTCGATGAAGGCGCGAATCAGTGGACCTATTGCACGGAAACTTGAGAAAGGCATCTCCCCACTCAGGACCTGTCCGTGTAGCATTCAAGATACTTTGGGGCGTCCTTCACCAGACGGAAACGCACCTCGTAACACGTACAACCAAAAGCCCATATATCACTCCTCTTATCTGGAACCGCGTCGTCTTCGTGTAGCTCTGGGGCCATCCAATGTGTAGTCCCTCCTCTAAATTGAGAGGTAGTTGTAGGCAAGGTCATTGAGACTTTTGAAAGTCCGAAGTCAGCCAGCATCGCTCGTTTGGCATTCGAGACAAGGACATTTTTCTGCGATTCAAGTCCATGAGCCTCGGAAGTCTCAGTCTAAGCACAATATTGTCTCGTACCCCTTTGAGGTCCGCATGAACAATGTCGTATTCGTGCAGATACCCCAGGCCGGATATTATGTCATGAAGCTTTCAATAAGCGGATGAAGGACCATTCAATAAAAAGCGGAGATTCGGGAGATCAAGACCTCACCAGCGGTATCCGAGGAGAATCCGGATAGGTTCTCAGAAATTGTACAAGGTCGCCGTTGTCCATCCATGGAGAAACAATGCAGACTCTTCTCACTCTCTCGGGAGAAAAGAAGAGGCCGTAGAATGGGAGGATGTTCTGGTGTGCAAGATGAGACCATATGATCAACTCTCCGGCCTGCGCCTGGTGTGAATAAATCCTGAGTTAACGCAGCTATGGATCACATGTTTTTGTGCGTACCCTGAGCCGTTTTTTGTGATTTAAGTTGCGCTGGAAAGCTCGAGCGGTTTTAACGCAAACCGATCTACCCCCTAACTCTCCTTGATATATATCCCCAAATCCGCCGTCAGTATTGATGGGCTGATCAAGCTTACACTGTATGCCTTGCAATACCAAAAATTGAGGGAAAGTCCCAGTTGCTTTTACAACCTTGGAGAGGAGTTGAAGGATATATCTCCTTTTCGTGGGAGGGAGATCAGTTCCCGTGTCATCAAGCAGGAACTGTATATTGTTACTCAACCTTGATTTGTAAAGGACAAAATACATTCAGGCTTACTTTGCTGAGAAAATCGGTCAGGATTTGAGCGCCGGGATTTACGATCCGTATCTTCAGCCTCTTCTGAGCCACGCCTGTTGCTACTTCTTCTAAAAGAGTAGCAATCTGATGTTGAGTTCGCTCGTGATCGGGCAATGAATGTGAATTGAGTGGCGCTGGTAAGTGGAAACGTGTTCTCAACCATCAGTTTGTCAATAAGTCATAGATTTGACATTCTTACTCGATTGACTTGCATCTAATTTTTTCATCAACTGAGCATCATACCCATCGTCTTTCTCGTTGTCGCTAACATCATCTACAGAATCTTCAGTAATTGGCTCAGACTCGAGCCCGTTGGCACTAGTGACGATGTCTTGGCGTTGAACAACATTTGGCCGAATTAGACCTATTTCCACACCGGAACTTTCTTGAGCTCTAAGGGCCTGGATAGATGATTCTAATCTCTGGGTAATGTCCCGAATGCTCGGGCGCTTTTCAGGTATGTGATCAAAGCATGGAGATAATACCGGCCATAGCTGGTCTGTCATAGCCGGAGTGGGGTTTGGAAGACGAGGTTGAGCTTTGCCAACGAGAACTCGCATGATGATACCGACATCATTGTGAATCTCGTCAAACGGTCGAACCCTAGTCCACACCTGTCTATGATTCAGACGACAAAATATCAGGGTATTAAATCAATGGCAGGACGAACCTCAAAAGCTGTCGCTGCCAAAGAATAAAGGTCTGTACTAGTGTTCGGAGGAACCTCGTCAGCAAGGAGCTCTGGAGCTTGATATCGGACTACTCCTGCAGGTCGCGTCGTGAATCCACGCACGCCGAGAAAGAAAGACTGCCCAAAATCGGAAATCAACGGCTCTCCTTCATTGCCTATCAGAACATTCAACTAGGGTATTTTGCAATAATTTCATCAGGATATTGTTCCAACGATGTGGGGAGCTTCAACTTCCCAGTCACTCACGGGTGTCATACTGCCGTGGATGATCCCCATCCCATGCAGATATCCCATTCCGTGGACAATACCTAGGACCTGTGTTTTCACGTCAACCAGGTCCTTGATCTTATAAAAGTGCAGGCTCTCGCTTACCAACGAAAGTCGGGCTTCTTCAGTCAAATTCACGCGGTGCGTGTAATCTCTTACCGTCCCAGCGACGCAGTATGGCGATATCATTGCTGTACAATTCTTATATCGTGCGATAACATTCGCAAGCCCAAGGAACCTCAGAATATTCCTGTGTTTGAGTTTGCTCCAGACAATTGCCTCCCTGTTCAGCCGTCTCCTGCATTCATAGAAGGATCAATCAGTTGCATGCCGCTGAAGAGTTGCTCTCGAGGCCATACCTGATTGTTTCGGCATTTTCATGTTCAAATTCCTTTGTCGTGCGCAATACTTTGATCGCAACCTGAAAAAACTTAAATAATGTCCTATCACGCCAGATCTGTAATTCGTACCTTCCAGTTCGGAATTCCAAACGCATATCCGATATAAACATCACTAAATCCACCATCATGGCTAGGATAAGGAGTATCGGATCGTTCGATAAGACCAGTGAGATCCTTCGTTGGAACAGCTCAAAAACGTCTCATATCGCAACTGAAGCGAGGCACCTACAGGATAACCCTGTTTCTCCAAGTCTTCTGGAGGAGGAATTCTATCGGATGGCCAGTCGCCGTTTGTAGTGGATTGCATTTCAGCAGAATCGAGGCGCGACGATACAGACACGATTCGCTTCACGTTAGATTCTGGAGTTGCCGCCAGGAAGGACTATCGTCTAGAAAGAGATGAGGCTTAAGATGATGAGCGATAGTCTGAATCCAGGCAGTCACGTCTATGAGCGCTTATCAGAAGGAAGCATTCACTGCTCATTTCATCACTCCGAAGCCAAGTCTCTCCCCGAGCTGGTGTCTCCCAGTTCAACGCACTCACCCGATAGCCGAAGAAACATTTTGACGCGTCCAAACACGCTGACTTAATCCTCAAGGCTTCAAGCTTAAGCTTCATGCACGGACTTTGGCGATCGCTTTAGATTGAAATCGGGTCGCTGGGTTCCGAACGCATATTTCCCACTGACGGACTAGAACTTAATGGGCACGTGAGAAATGACTACCTCAGAGGAAGATTTCTCTTCGAAACGACCGTGGTCAATTTATAATGTCCGATTACGCCAGAGAATTCCCCATTGCAGTTCTGCAGGGAATTGATCACAGAAACTGATTTAATTTAATGTGAGAAGAGGTGAATACTGGAACATGTAACCAATACAACATTCCTCGTCTTACCAAATTCCCCGAAGAAACGGCGCAATTTGAAGTATAAAGTTACTAGAAAAACGGGGACAATGAGGATGTAGGTATATTTCCACTTCAACTACCACGTAACTCGAGCGAAAAATGCGTAAATTTGTTCGTTATTATAGGAGGACCATGAAAACTTGGAAAATCGAGGTCAAAAAGGCAGAAAGGGAGGAGGGTAAGGTAAAATAAACTGCATTGCACGCTCAAAGAAAAGCAACTAAAACTCGACAACATCAACGACAACTAACCGATAACACTTTCGACAAACGACAACAATAACAACACGAAAAAAAACANACAGTGACATGCAACTATTACGGTGTGGTGGGGGGCAAACGGGACAACATTTCGACAAAAACCGGCGAATAGATAAAG
>JANIEX010000226.1:0-44782 GCA_027627405.1 Leucocoprinus birnbaumii
TTGAGGAACTGCGCTGGAGCGGATTTGGGGACTGGAGCGATGATGTTGTTGTTGTGAGAGGCGGCGGTCTCTGGTCGACTGCCGGATTCTGATTTCTTCGTGGAGCGTGTTGAGTATCGTGCGTTGGCCATTGTCGACGGTACCAGCGGAAGTGTCTTCTGCGCCGGCGGGGGGAGCAGCTGTCGTATACGACACCGGGAACAAGCCCACTCGACCTGAGAGATTTCGACCCTACAACAGTATGAGCACGAAAAGTCCGTAGCGGCGAGCGCCCCGGAAGCATACCTGATACCACCCATCCCCATACAAATCATCCCTCTCAACGACCTCTATCCTCTCGCCAGCACTAAACGGCACCTCGTCCTCATTCTCCGGCACAAAATCATGCAACGCATATACGTATTCCGGCATTGTGTGAAAAAAAATCCCCTCAAACGTGCGCAGTCAGGCTGTCGTTTCGTTCGTGGTCCTCGTCCTCAAGGTATACTAGCCTCGAACAGGCCAAGGGAGGAGGGGAGGAGAGCAAGTGTAAGAGTGCGTGCTGAGATGATGGATGCAGACAGTTATCAGCCCACTCAGGTTTCGCAGTGCCGGTGTGCGGTCAGCTTAGGCGCGGCAAGGGCCAGGCACGTGGCCTCCCCCTTCAAAGCCTCCTTTACCACACTCATCGCTTTCTTCATCCTTCATCCGCCCGCACACACCGCGCTGCGGAGTCATTTCAGAGGCTAAACCCATAGTCGACCTTTAATCTCCTATGAATCAGCTTTCTGCTCCTCAGTAGCAGCGCTTGGGGTTTAGCGCTTGGGAAATGTCGGATTTGCCCTGTACCCCATTTAGACTCAATCGAAAAGGCACCATATGGTGGTTATTCTCGTCGAGAGCTTCGTCATGAATAACTTGAGCTGTCAGAGTTCTCAGTGATGTTTTCCCGCGCGAGCGTGTGTATTTTCTCGCCTCCTGCGTTGTGATGATGTGATCTATTTAGCGCTTCTGATTGTTGTGTTGTGCGGGACATAATCACTCAAAGCTGAGCGATGAGGGAGAATCAGATTAGCCGGCAGCGAAGCTGATTATTAAAGGAGCGTCCTATCTCCTACTCGCCTTTAGCTACGACGATGGGATAAGTACACCCTCGACCGAGGTACAAACGCACCTCGCATTAAATCATATCTCTTCATTCCTCACTCCTTGTTCGTCAGCCCGCCCCGTCTGATATCACTGCGCACTGACATCTTACCCAAGTCCGATATTCTGGCCAACTCGTGATTTCAGGCCTTTGACCTCGAGACTGTCACTTGTCGCCGAGGGGCTGACGGAACAGTGCTGACTGGCTGCCGAGCGCCCTCATCCGGCAAATGCCTGCACTAATCTCGGATCGTCACACCTTTGAAAGTCCGCCCGGCACTTCGACGATCCGAGACCGCTCCCTCAGGCAAGTAAGTATCCTACATAGCTGAATTCAAGAGATAAATCAGAACGATGTATCAAAATATACTATTTAATTGGCCTTTTACAGTACAAATGAATACATATAACTTGTTCCCAATTCGATATCCTGCCAGTGTCGTTAGTAACTTGCAGACCTCCGCTTCTGGCCCAGGTCCCAGTCCTTCACTTTCCGCAAAACAGACTCGGAACCTTGACTCCAAAAACCATCTGTAAGCATTCTAATACTGTGTTCAATGGAGGCTTCAACCAATTCACCTTATCGCCAGTTCCAAGTTCTTTAATATTTAGATGTGAATTTTGATAGTTATAGGTGGGCGGAAACTGGAATAATTGTATTGATATTCTGTAATACAAGATACAAGCTTTAAATTCTTTCTTAGTACTCAAGTACACTCAGTCCTTCACTTTTCGAAAATAGAATCTGACCAGTTCAACATCCAGACTAGTCTGACGTCTAGAGAACTGATTTATTTCCGTCTTCGAGTATTCTAATTCTAGGTTGGAGACTTCGACCAGTTTACCCTATCGCCAGCTCCGAGTTCTTTACTAAATCTAGGCGTGGATGTTGTGGTTATCAGTAGGCAATAATTATCTTTATACTTGGCGGGCACCATTAGTAAACACCCAATAATTGGTAGCTCGCCCACAGATCGCGCCATTCACTGAACGTGAAAATTCGAGCTAAAAAAACCCTTCACATCCATTATGCCGAGAATACATTATAAAGTAAAACTCCCAAGGCCGGCGGCATACCATGTGCTAAGAAAATTTATTGACTTTCGAATTACTATACAACCATGTTGCATTTCTATCTCCTGTGTACTGTGCCACAGGCCAGATGTCACCGTCGTCGACCACCCACTCCGTTGGTAGCGTCCAAGCTCTGGGTTTCGTGTATCTAGACTTGTATAAACGCCCCATCCATATCAAACGCCGAAATTTGCATCGAGCGTCCCAGCAAAATACTATAACGCTCTACTCCTTCTCTGACGCCGAATTCTCTCTTACTCTCACAATTTCTTTCTCAACCGACGAGGAATCCTCCTCATCATCACGCGACGCAGCCCGAGCCTCAGACCTCGCGATCTCATCCGCCGTAATATTAGGTATCGGACCCGTGAACCATTTCCGGGCTGAGAGGATCCACGACAGTGCCGAGATTGTAAATACAATGACAACAATCACCACGGCAAAGTCTGCAGAACACTAGTTACTTTCTTGGTCGAGCGGCCGATGAACAGGAAACGTACTCATGTCCTGTGAGGAGTTGATACGCGGGTTCAATGGGAACAGAAGCATGACGTCGGCAAAGAATGACCAGGCGACAGCTATGGCTCCGATAGGCCGAGAGAATCTGCCGAGGGTGAATGGTCCAGGTTTGAAGTTCTTGTGTCCGGAGGTGATACGCAAGAGAATGGGGACTGCGTAAGATGTGTATAAACCAACGACTGTCGCGCTTAAAAGGAAGAGATAAGCTCGAAAAATCTGACTTCTGGTAAAGCTGTGATGCTTACCCTGCTAATGACGAAAGTGCTGTATCACTCCAAACAATGACACCCAAAACAGCTGAGACGGCCAAGACAAGCCATACAGCATAGACCGGTGTCCGAGTGACTGGATGGATTTGCTTCCACCATCGTGATCCAGGAAGCGCATTATCCCTCGCAACAGCAAAAGTGACGCGTGAAGCATCAACACTCTGCGTGACTCCATTCACCCACTTGCATATTTCAGCATATACTCAGCCCATGGATAATGAGAGAAAACCTACCCCAACGAATATACACATACTCCATACCGCCAACATCCCTTTCTTCCCAAATGTATCCAGATACACTTGACCCATAGGCATAGGAAGATCCGAATCAAGGATACGTTGCAGATTAGAAGACGCAAAAGATGCACCGATGTAAAGAAGAAGACCGAGTGTTTGTGTTCCAAGTACTCCCGCTATAATAGCGACAGGAGCTGATCGCGCAGCATCAGAAAGCTCTTCCGAAATATGCGCTGATGCATCGTCTTTTGACATATTGGGCGTCAGGTGTTTGTTGTTGACTGTAATGTGGTTACTCACAGCCAGTGAGACACCACATCGCAGATGTAAAGGACAGAACGAAGGCCCAGCCATCTATCGTGTGGTGAACATGTGAGCAGTGATTTTGCAAAACCCTGACTTACCACTTTTCCAGCCTGAATTATTTGTCAAAAGTCCAAAAGCATCCTTAGCTGGGGTTCTCTCAGAACCCGGAAGAACAATGAGGGCAATAGAAACGGCTATTGTCGTTGATACTGTACAAACGAGTGAGTTTTCAGTGAAAAGTGTATCCAAGATATTAGGAAAGCTACCATTAACTATCCCTGTTATAACTGATATTCTTGCTAAAAACCGTGAATTTGCGGGAACCACAATAGCTTGAGACGCGAGGAGAGCTAGTAGAATTCCGAAAGTGGGTCCTGGTCCCAGAACAACACGACCATCTGAGCCAACAGCTATGCCTGTAGTGATCATTTGTGCGCTAAGTTCCATATATGAGTCTTGTAATTTCATGATAATAAAATGAATCGCACAGAGTAAAATCGATAGAGCAAACGAGAAGTATTTGTCCAGTCACATTGGTCCATGCAGTAATCCAGCTAATCATAGGTGCCCACTTGGGAGGCGCCAATTTAGCGGAGAAGTAGTATAGTCCAGCACTCGTGCTAAGCGGGTCTTTTCAATGAGGAAGTGCAGAAAATGCGTAGAAGAGACATACGGCATAGCTGAAGCCAACTCGGCCATTGATAGAACAACGCATAGAACAAAGAGACTTGGTATAATCCATCCAATCGTCATTCCAATATGACCAGCTTGATCGCATATCATTCAGCAGTGGAATCCCGAACGGTTGGAAAACATACCAGTCACCAATGGGAAAGAAAACGTCGTGGTCACAGATGCTAATACACCCATTATTGAGAATGCAAACGTGATATTATGTATGTACTGAGGGCAAAAACGAGACGCAGCATCAGACCTCCGCATGACTTCAAAGGTGTAAAAGGACGCACTGAGAAATCGCGCTTGAATTCGCTTCTATACCCCAATTTCGCAAGTCGAGCATCATCGCGCCGATGAACGAAGTCGAGTCGAACTCTTCGTTTGAGGATACCTTTAAGCATTAAGAGAAGAGGAAGTAGAACGTGCGATAAGCAACAAGGCTATAAATGCAATGAGTCTGAAGACGTGGAGCCCTTACTCTAATCTATATGAGCATATATTCCTCTCCCATGTGTTTGCGGCGACAAGGTTAGCTATTAGTGCTTATCGCATCCGTAAATAGTGGGATGGACGTGGGAGGTAGATAAGCACAATGCCGCTGTTCAGCCAACTGTTGGGCTTGGAATGCTATCATTAGATTTTGTTGACCGGCTTCTGCAGGTGTTGCTCCCATAGGTGCGCCCTTATTTGGAGTTGAACTTCTTGTGGCTGATTCCAATCACCGTGCCTTTCGGTTCTCGGATTCTACAGGAGTTCTGGCGATGCTTCTAGTGCAAAGAGATGGAAGTAAGTGCCGGGAGCTTCTGTACCGAAGTGTTAGTGGCATCCAGCAAGCTCGGGTTTGTCGGCGAAGGAATGTTCATCATGATCACGCGTTGATTGCTTTCCAAAGTCCGCCCGGCAAGTTCCTCTGCACCAAGTTTTCCCCTGTTTTCGCAAGTCGTCACCCTCAGGTCTCAATGCTTCTTGTCCGCTTTACCCAGGTGCTTTATCATGATAAGGCTACTATAACCCGTGCTTCAATGCCACCATAACACTGAGTTAAAGCCCTGTACGTACGAGTAGGCTTGGAGAAGAGGTGATTGATGGATCTCGGGGGCATGACAAGGTAATTTGTATTTCATAATTCACAAAAAAAAAAACTTGGCCACAGGCTCAACATCGAGAATTGGGATCATACATCACCCGCTGGTACCCAATTCACCTTCCTTTAGTGACTAATCCTCTGACAAGACACCCAACGGGAGTCTAACAATTGCAGTTCTCTCCTCTAATAACATCATAGCAACTCCAATGTAGAACGCGATTAACCCTGTGATGACGCCGAATACGCCACCTGCTTTGTTGACGCTAGAGCCATTTATCAGACACTCTCGTAACATCTCATCAAGATTACCAAACAACTCACGACTCTTTTCCGTTCCATGCACCGATTGATAACATCAGGAGCGCAAGAGCAAGGACAGATAATAAAATAGTGAGCGCGATGTTTCTCTTCACGACAGGAGGGCTAGACAGTAGTCGATCAGTATGGATCCACCGAGCGACTCAGAAATATGACATACATAAACAAGACGGTGATCAAGAACCAAGTAATCAAATACAATCCAATGGCCTGGCTGAACTGTTCCATATCTCCACCGAAGGAGTCAATGACACCAGAGCCAGGAATGAAAATCGTCGCATAAGACATCCAGAATGCTCCATAAGCCGAGAACGCTAGGAACCCCATCATATCAGTTGGCTCGTACTTCGAATCGATGCAAAACCTCTTCTTACCGACGGCTCCGAAGGTATTCCCGTTTGGGACTTCCCACATTCCGGCCAGCAGCTGTACAAGGCCTCCAGCAAAAACTGCCATACCGATAATCACGTTGGGCGTTTGGACTCCTCGGGTATGAAGATTGAACAACGATAACAGGAAGGTTGTCGCTGCGAAGGCGAACAATCCACTACAGCACGAAAAGAAGAATTGTCAGCAGATATTCCAGCACTTAAGAGCAATTAAGGCGCCTACATGGGTGCTGGGTTTGCCATCCTACGCCTTCGGGGCCTCTGAGTCTCGCCACCATTGCTATACTCCAAGGCTTGATGGTTGTGCGGATGCTTCTCAATATCTCTTGCACTTGATTCAGACATCTTGATTGTCAAGTGAGGTGCGTCAAGCCAAGCAGGGGGTTAGCGCGTAGAGTGATTTCCAAAGGCAGAGTTTCTAGCAATGGCGCGAGATTCTCTGGCTTGTTGTCCCTCACACACTCAGCAGCAGGCTTCTTATATACGCTGGCTACCTTAATTTTCAAGNTGCTTCCTTTGCTTCTCGCATACTGCTGTCCTCAGGAGACAAATNGTTCCCAGCTNGTTACGTGACACGGAAACGATGGAAATCCCTGCTACTGAAANGGTATGAGCCCTCGGTTTCACGCCCCATGACCTTAAGACAGTTTTCCCAAGCACCACCANCATGTCGTCTTNGAGTCGCACGAAATGTNCCTGATTGACCGTAGCTCCCATNGATTATTCGGCTTGTTCAGGGAAAAATACNGTTATTCTGTCTCACTACNCAGTANAAGATGCACCACGTTAAGTGTTATAGTNGTCGAGNCCACCNNAGGACAACAAAAGTATTGACACCATGGAAAAACCAAATTCGACTCATTACAGNCCTCAGGCCTCAGTCCTGATGTCCAAAGTTGAAANGTCTGATCTTCGAATNGGATACATCCACTCCAGGAGNTGTTCCTCAGCCGATCATATAAAGCAGAAAGAACTCTTCTGTAGGCTCCCACAGCCAGTGCTAGTCCCAGCATGGCTTTGGGAAGCGATAAAGGGGAAGAATAGACGGAACGGAGTCGCATTCTGGTTTGTGGCGTTCCTTAACTTTCTCAGGGATGGAGACCTCAAACAGCGTATTATTAGTCCTACGTTTGATGCTTGTACACATGAGGTAGCCTATGAGGTACGTTCTCCGCTTTCTGTTCATCGTGGTGGAAGGATGTGGAGGTTTGATTTCCTTTTGTGGTTTACTGAAATAATGTTTAGTTAGTGATCAGTGCGAAGGGAAGCGGGCCGCCGAAGCCTTCGATGCTTAGATTGCCGGTCGGCACCAAGTGCAAGACGGATTGTATTACCCCATACCAGACTCCGTGTTAGCCTGACGTGTCGTTCCGTGTGTCAGTAATCGGGTTTAGCCAGGTAGTTCCCTTCATCCGTAACACAATACCTACGTCTCTGAGTGTGCGTGATGCATCGGAATCTAATGCACGCACCTACTCTTGGACTTGTCTTCTCTCAATCGCCCTAATAACATGTCAGGCATCTCCATGGCTGTGAGATTCTCCTTCCCATTCGAGGTTGACATCCGAACCGAATTCTCACTGGACTACTTACCCCTCCTTCTATCGTCTTCTGTCACTCCGAGCGTGCCTTCCGCAGTAGCACAGTACAGGAATTATGGTACCAATGGGAGAGGAGGGTTAGTCTTAGCTGAATTACTCCAACTCACGTAACAGTTCGAGGCTTTATAGTCTACATAGCGGCTTGACGGCGTTAGGAAAAATCGACCCCCACAGTCACGTCGCAACTACGACTTGAGCTCCGCATTCTGATCTTCCGATTCGAAGGCATATCACAAGAACCAATCGACGCTCTCAATGGTGACCTAGTCGGATCATGAGAAATACTCCTGAGCGGTTGAGCTCTCATGCCAATCCAGCTGGAACTCATTGTCCGACAGTCCTGTCTGTACGAACTCTCTCATGCATCGAGCTTCTGAGAAGCCGCATCTCCGAGTAGAACACGATTCGAGCGATGGAACGATGTTATTCGTGTTTCTTCTTTTTAAGCTGTAAAACATTTCTGAAAATCACCGTCACCGTTGTTTCTAGCATACTGTTGGCTATCGAGGAATTTCGAAAGCTCACAAATACCATCTGCATCTCCTCCACAGAAGCTCGATCGTTGGAGGGCATCGTTGATAAAGATCCTCACGAACTCCTTGCCCAAACTTCGATCTGCGCAAGCCAAGCGCTCGACCACCATTTCTGATGAGAATGGTACAACCTTTGAGGTATCCCATTCTGTCTTCGGGTTTACCTTCGTGTTGTCGAGTACTTCATGCTCCTCGTTCAACAAACCCATTGCTGAGTATATGGCGACGATTTGGTTATCATGCGAAAAATCCGCATAAAATGTGCGATCAAGGGGAAAGGTAGCGGGGTTTGACGTCAGTGTCCTGTTTGTTTGAGTGTCATCACGGACAGGGGTGTTGGTAAGCCTGGCAATTAGTTCATTGACATATCCAACGCCTTGGACGCGACCACCGATAGCTTGCCCATATCTAAATTGACGTTAAGTATCATGACATTGGACCATAGATAAGAGCAGATACCCTGTACCATAATACTTGTCCAAATCCATTCCCCATTCAAATTCGACAAAATCCTTCTTTTTGAAGATTTTGCAGAAGGGACTTAATGTCTGCTTAGTGATACTCTCGAAAGGGCATATCGTGATCAAGCTGTCAATATCCGTGGCAGTGAGGTTGGTCGTCATGTCGAGGGCCTGAGAGTTAAGTCGCTCAGCGATAGGTGAAGCATATTGCTCAACCCAAGGAACAACTTCGTCGTCGGAGTCGCCAGCAAGGGGGCAGCCCGAGTCATCAAGGGTGTTGTTAGCAGTCGGCTGGGGGATGATACTATTAGAACAGTAAAGAGTCCCTTGAGGAGACTAACCTCCTCGGACATAATCACGGACAAGACCGGATTGAACTTGTGCTGGCTCGCAAATGAGAAGCCTAGGTTACGAGACATTGGGCTACGAAAAGCAGCATGACCTCAAAGCGCTCACCTGCAGTCCAGTTTGTCGCACTATCAATCACTCGTTCACTTCCTGACGCTCGAACAAAGGGTATGTTCTTATCATTGAAAAGGTCAAGATATCGAATGTAGGCAGATTGGCCAGCAGTGTATGACCTTGACAGAGGGCTGAGGGATATCAAAGTATGATAATTGGCCAAAGGGCGTACTGCAGAGCACCAAATGGAACCAGAACATCTGTCCCAAGGTCGTATGTGAAGTTCTTGAGGAATTGCAGGTCAGGATGAGTGTAAGACGAAGCCGACTGAAGTTTGTTCAGGGCTGCCAAAATATTTGAAGAAGCACCGCTTGTAGGGAAGCGTGCCCCATGGCGTTTTAGCTTCAATAAGTAAATAGATTTGAGAGTGCTTCATGAAGTGTGGTTGCTTGTCTCACCAGGTTGACCTAGGAGACGATGACTTTGTATAAGTTTCATATATCTCCCAGATTCCAGCGACTCACCTGAGTGATCTCACACCCTTTGGGAGGTCCTGAGTATCTACCAACAGGGTATTGAGGGGAGTATTGAGCCCAGCTTTCCAGGACTGAGATCGGTGCAATAGAAGCGACTTCAGTGGAACGGATGCGAGTCACTAGGGATGGTTCACTGGCAGAGATGAGCAGAGCATGGCTGGAGACGATGAAGAGGACAAGGCAGAAGACCATTGATGAGACTATCCAGACATGAAGGGACCTTTTGCAACGTAACAATCCTACTGGTTTTATACAACGTAATAGTATTCCCAGGCCAAGTGACTCGCCGAGAAGCATCGAATACTCAGGTCAGCGCGGAAGGACTAGAAAGCCAGAATGAACGTGATAACTTTTGCCACGCGGTTGAGTCTACAGCTAGTACAAAGGACCGAGTTCATTCAGAACACAGCCATGAAACGATTGAGTCTGGTTACCTTCGATATGCTACGACGTTCAATCCCTGACGACTTAGCACGCACGTTTCGGCATGGATTCAAGAAGGCGAGAAGCGGCATGATGACCCTGACGACATTGACACAGGCGGCAAATGCCGACTCTAGATCAGAGTCAGACTGCTTCCAAAATTGCCATGAGATAACCCGTTTCTTGGTGAGTAATTCAGACGACTAAAATCTAGAGTTGCTGTCCTTAGCCAGGCATAAGGCGAATTTGAGTAAGCGACCATATCATCTGGGACACGGATTGCGAAAGTGGGCCCACAATCCTCTGGGTCCATGCTCTGAGTCGAATCAAAGTATGGTGGACGAGTACTACTACTAAGTTCATGTATTGATACTCGTGGATCACCATCTCCTCTTCAGCGATATCTTGCTCTTTCTATTTGGAATTACAAACAAACCGGCGAACCACGTATCCTTGGGGCGTCCAGCAGCTTCATCCGTCAGCTTAATGTCGTAATTGAGCAGAATACGGGCAACTATGGCTTTAATTTCCGCAACAGCGAAGAAACGACCTGGGCTGAACAAAGCGAATCTGAGCTGTAGGGCTGCCTGAGATGAGAGACACTAATGTGCTTACCAGGCATGTCGACCCAACCCGAAAGTAATAAATTCAGGATTAAGTGCGGTCATCTGGGCTTTAAGTGGGTCCTGGTCTGCGAAACGGAAGCCTTGGAAATCGCCGGGCTCGCTATAATAGCGCTACATGTGACAGAAGAATGAGTGAGCTTACTTCAGGGCTACGTATCGTCAACACACAGACCTGGTCAAGGTTGATAGCTCTGGCAGTAACACTTATATGAGTGCCCTTCGGAACTGCTGTTCCATCAGAGAAGGTAAAATCGCTCGTCGCAAGTCTAGGCATCGACGCTTTCAGCGATTTATTAGTCATTAAATCACTTGTTCTGTTCACAAACACTCACTAGCATCAGTTCCGTAGACTCTTTGAGACTCTTTTATGAAACTATCTAATTTTCGCATCTTCTCAAGCGTGATTTTGCTCCAGCCCTCTGCCTGAACAAGTTCGAAGATCTCTTCACGCAAGGGCTCGATATACGAGACATAGCTCGCAAGATTGAATAGAACATGTGTTAACAGCTACAGTAGGATGGGTGGACATGTTAGAGGCTGGAGCAAAAAATGAGAACCTTGGATTATTTACCGCAGAAGTTGTATGGATTGCAACAATATTCAGGAATATCATTCGAATAGCCAAGTGATGCAGGGTACGTTGCTCCTCTGGGGCGGCATTCCAAAGCCAAGTAACCATGTCGTTCTAAAATGTATAGTGAGTGAAATGATGAATATGCTTCGTCCGATCCTTACGTATCTGTGATCGTCTATGCGTCCGGAAGGGCTCTTCTCCAAGCGCTTTTGTAGGATGGGCTGGAGATAATTCTCCACTATACGAATTCTCTTTTTTGTATTAAACAAAGCACGGGAAACAATGCTATAGGCGTCAATTAGGTCGTGGTACCTCGCCTCGGCATTCGTAGTGGACGTGGTACTCACGGCTTAGCCCAGTTTGGAAGTAGCTTTATGAGGAGACCGGCCTTTGTGACATATGCGGCATACGACTGCATCAAGTCTGTGTAGCGCTGGTCTGAGCCTTGCCAGAGTAATCAGCTGCATTCATGACCGAGTCTGCTAGTGTTTCACCTACTCAACGTAGCACCAACGAAGAGCCGAGCACTGACTCTCGACACAATGTTTACCACTGACGTATAACATGATAAGCTGACCCAGCCTTCTTGTCAGTACGACGGGGTTGATGGGTCAGCAGGATCGAGACAGTAATAAGGGAGACTTACCGTTTCCCGAGTCATTAATGAGGTTACCCAATGCCTTGTCGATTTCATCGAGAAGTTCCGGAAAGCGAGCAGCAATATTCCTGGTCATAGGACCACGGACAACATTGATATGAAAGAAGTCATCCTTGAGACCTGGGCCGATAGTATAGTCAAGCTGTGCGGCCTGTGAAATGGTTTGAGTAAGGCCAGACACATGTGTGCTGGTGGAATCTTACCTGGTCCAGTGCGTCAAGGAATGATAGCTGTTCATCGTTTGCCTTTCTTATATCTTCTATGTGCTGTTCGCCGTTCACGATGACAACCCAAGAGAGATATCTTGGAATTTTGAAGATGCGATGCTTGTCATGACACAGCCGGGTCAATATACTAGTAACTCAATTGGGTACTTACTGACAGGAGCCGTACCTTTGTGTATCCCTCTTCGACAATTTCATGACTGCGGAAGAAAGACGTCAAAGCATTCAGTCGAGAGGCGACAGGACCTCGCGGTCCAAGGGTTGGAATTTGGCTGAGCTGCAATATAATGGTTGAAGGTCCAGGGTTTGAGCTAAGGCGCATATAAGTCTGACCTGGGATGTTCTCATCTTGATAAGTGCGAATGTGTATGCCGTGGCCAGAATGATGATGAGAGAAATCATAGCAAAAGGCGAAGGAAGGGTGTCTGAAATCGACATGATGGGTATCCGCTTGCCAAGTGAACTGCATGAAAGAGTTTTATAGCCCTAATCAGGCGCCCATCGGTACAGCGATTCGAATCAATGAATCTGTGACTCACCGCTAACTGCTGGCAGGCTTCGGCACCGTCCTTGAAAAGGCTTCTCTTCCAACTGGTCCGACGGGAGTCAAGATCCGTGAAGTGTATTGGAAGGTTGGTTTTAGGACGTGGCTTTTATCTTGACTTTGTGTGTTAGCGGGACAGAAAATAGGAGATATGCTGAAAAACCGGTTGCATCGATTCGTTATGTTATTTGGAACAGACGCCAGAAGCCCCTAACGAGGTATCCAATGAACTTTGTGCCAAGCCTGTCTGGTCTTTCGTGGTACAATGATCCACATCTTTGGTATTTCTGTGCCATCACATCGTAGAAGTGGGCCCGAGTACTTTCTCTGACTAGGATTGGGACAGCGTAATACATGAGTTAACTGCTCGAGGGTTACGAATTTGGTTCAGTGGACAATACCAATCCTGTACACTGCGTGGAAAGGACCGACAGATTTTAAAGCGCCACGAAAAACAACCTAAAAATAAGCTAACCAAGGTTCATACACTCTTCGTACACTCAAATAAACCCCGAGACTAAGCTTAGATCCCACTCTGCCTCATTTCTCGGGCTCTTGTACAAGACGACAGGCATTTTTCTAGAATGAGGCTTACATATGAGGCCTACTATCCGACAATGCAAACATCCTAGCAAGCCAGCTGTCTCGTCCGCGGAACTCCGACATTGTATAATACTCAACAGAGTGGTAACAGGAGTCGAAGCACGAGTCCCTACAGAGATAAGTCGTAAGTGCGGCCAAAGATTTACTTATCAGTGGGAATTTGCACTCAGGGCGTATTTCCCAAGCCCATCCTGCGAGCGATGACTCACTTGTATCGTACTTTGATCGTACTTATATCGTTTCTTTAACTTGGGAACTTACACGGATAGTTGTAGAGGCGCCCTGAGCCAATAATTATGCACATATAGCCCAAAAAAGTCCTAAGATGGAGCGTTTATCACCAGCTCACAGGTTTTACGAAGGCGAGCTGGAAGCTGCCGGAGCTGAAGAGCACCGCATCGCACGTGCTTGTTGTAGACAAATAGATATCAACACACTTTGACCAATCAAGAGCCAAGACTTGAAGCCGAGACGCTGAGGTTCGGGAGACCAGCGCACAGCGTCAAACCTCGCAAAGCTGCATTTAGGAGTCTTGCGCTGATGCCTCTTTCACGCTATCAACCTCCAACCTAACCATCAGTCTCCAGGCGGCACTGTCAAATTCCGGGATCGCTAACTCAAGGCACCGGCGTCGTCTAAACGAGAACCATGGTAGCTCTCCGACCGCTGCTGTGCGAGCATCCTGTCACAGAAAATCCGAGACATGTAAAGCATGATAACAACAACTGGGACGTCGAAAATCCGCCTAGTATCGATAAGACAGATTCAAGCAACGACCACCCCTTCGATATCAGCTCCTTTTCCACTCGCAAACCCAGAATTTCGGAAAGGCCTTCAGCTACCTGGAGATTGGTGCTTCTTATTCCAGTGCTAGTTCTATTTCTATATCACAGGAGTCTAATGAATCGTGGGGAAAATAATCAGCTGTCCCGGAGTCCGCTTGATACCCCCAAAGACACAGACTATTACGATGCTGGAGCTCCCTTCGCGCCTTACGAAACGCAGAAATTATGGGCTGCTTATTCACCATATTACTCTGTTCAGGAGTATAAGCCACCGCCGGAAGAATGCCACCTAACTCAAGTGAACATTGTATGCGAATTTGAGCTGCCTTATCTGCGAAACGAGAGCTGAATTTTTTGCGTAGCTTCAGCGGCATGGGGCACGTTATCCTACACTTGGGCAGTCTGCTCGTATCGCTACAGCTCTGATGCGACTTCAAGAAGCTGTGCTCTATACTGATGCTCATTTTGAATTCATCAAAAACTATGAGTATGATCTCAACACAGACGACCTACTTCCCTTTGGAGAGCACCAGTGAGTTGTTTTGCTGACCCTTTTCAGCCGTACACACTTTTCTCTCCCCTTCCCATTTTCCTACCTCCCAATTCAGAGTGCTCAGCCAATTTTTCTTTCTCCTCAAACAGGATGTCTGAATCAGGGCGGAAAAGCTTTGTTCGATATGCCAATCTCGCAAATGAGCACAATATACCCTATGTCCGGGCATCCGGCAGTGATCGTGTCATCCAGAGCACCGTGAAATGGATAGACGGTATGTAAAGCCACGCTCGGTTCGTAACGCAGACCGTGGATGGATTTTATCAGGATTTCGAAATGGCAGCGGTGGAATAATAGACCCGCCTCTTGCCCTTGTCATTCCAGAAATTGTAGGTCGTATGTCAGCCTTCAATCCTCGCTTCTTTATTATCGTCATTTCAGAAAGGATACAATAATACACTAGATGATAAGAGTTGCCCTAATGCTGACCATCCTGACGCTCCGATGGACACATGGCAAAATATCTACGCTAAACCGATTGCTGATAGATTTAACAGCATCGCGAGAGGTACGTCAGACGCTGATGTGCTGAGTCACCATGCAAGCTAATTCACGATCGGTCCTTTCAGGAATGCCTGAAAATATCACGAGCGATGATGCACAAGCTCTCATCA
The DNA here is from genome assembly GCA_027627405.1 of Leucocoprinus birnbaumii. Lineage (NCBI taxonomy): Eukaryota > Fungi > Basidiomycota > Agaricomycetes > Agaricales > Agaricaceae > Leucocoprinus > Leucocoprinus birnbaumii. The sequence goes on from JANIEX010000226.1 coordinate 15,139, forward strand.
CATTATGCGCTCTCGAGACAGTAGCAAAAGAAAAGTACAGTTCCTTCTGCAACTTATTCACTCAATCCGAGTTTGAAGACTTTGAGTACGCCGTCGATCTCGACAAATTTTACTTTACTGGGTATGTCAACTTTACCAACACATTGAACGACCCCCTTGACATCCTACCTAGATACGGCTCAGCACTGGGACCGGTCCAAGGAGTGGGATACATCAACGAGCTACTCGCCCGGCTGACCGATCAGCCCGTCGAAGACCACACTCAGACTAACTACACACTCGATTCCAACCCCACTACATTCCCGCTTGGGCGCGGCATCTACGTCGATATGTCGCATGATAACCTGATGGTTGCCGTATTCAGCGCTATGGGCCTCGTCAACTTCAATGGGCACAAGGCTGGAGGGAAGCTGGAGCCTACAAAGCGCGACGAATCGAGAGACTTTGTCGTCAGTCGAATTGTTCCTTTTTCTGGAAGAATGGTTGTGGAGCGGATGGACTGCGAGTTTCCTGGAGATGCGCGTGATGTAGTAGAGGACAAGACGTATGTGAGGATTCTGTTGAATGATGCTGTACAGACTCTAGACTTCTGTGAAGGCGTCAGGGGAGATGGTTTATGTCCTCTGCGTTCCTTCGTAGAGAGCCAGGCTTATGCAAGGGGGAATGGTCAAGGAGATTGGGAGAGGTGCTTTCAGTAGATTATTTCGTATCATTCTTGATTGCTTTTGATTTATCAAGCAGACTAACCTAAAGATGCTACATCTGAGTCATAACGGTCAAACATTTGATAGTGAGGGGAGCCGAACAGAACATTTCAAAATAGCTGGAAAATGAAAGGATATCAAGCAGTGTCCGCTCGCATGGCTCTTCATGGCCTAATACTACATCCTGAGGCTGACAAGAAACGCGATAACAAGCACTACGAGCAAAAATAGCTGTAACTCAACAGCTACACAAAGCGAAATATGCAAATGCGACAGATAAGAAGAGATGAACGGATGCGTCCGAAACAGGTGTCACTCAAGATCATTGAAAGGTATAAGCTGGCGGCCGAGAACCTTCTGAGTCATCCTCAGTCCTATTCACAGCAATCATGGGAGAATTTCTCTCTGCCACCAATTTTCCCGGTAGTGTGGTATTGGTTCCAGAACTCGACGCTTCTGATCGAAGCTGTCCTGAGCTAGTGGTTGGATACGGGCGCTGAGGTTGATACGGTGCAACAGCGGCAGGGGCATCGCTTGCATATGACAAGCGCGCGCCGCTACCAGTCGTCCCTTGGGGAGGACTATAGTAACCGAGCTCGGCGGAAGGATGTGATGCCGGAGATGTTCCCATAGGCGAACGTGAGTTCATGGTCCCGGGAGCGGACCTCTCAGTGATCGTTGAAAGAGTCGTAGCGGCATAATAAGGGGACGCCTGGTAATCGGGTTGTTGCTGGCCGTACGGAACCTGTGGTTGAGCGTAAGGAACTTGTTGCTGCTGATGCGTAGTCCTCGTGAAGCCAGCCCATGGATTGAAGTCTTGTGAAGGTTGAGTGTGGACTGTATGTGTACTAGGGGTTTGTGTATGGGTCATCACAGGTACACCAACAGCCGACATCTGTGGGGTAGAACCAGACCATGAACCACTGAGGTTTGAACTGCTAACCCCGTCGTGAGGTTGCTGATTGCCATAGTCATACATCATCTGAGTTTGAGAACTATTCTGGTGTCGTGGAGGTAGGGGGCCCTTCGGCGAGGGAAGTACGGACTCGTGAACGGAAGCGCCAGCAACCGTCCAGGCTTCCGACTTTGGGCGCTTCCGACTACGGCAGCAGAACCAGACCGCTACGCCGACGATGAAAATACCCAAAGCACCCAGAACGGTCCCAAGTGCAATGGGTAGAACATGATTTGACGTTGAGGAAGAGCTGCTACCGGACGAGCTCGGAGCTGGGGCGGCACTGGCGGTAGTAGATGCGGGGGTGATAGATGAAGGCGGATCGTCTGAGCTCGTGTGGGAAGATGAAGTGGTAGAAGATGGGATGGGAGAAGTCGATTCAAGGACGGTATAACTATCAGATGGTTAAGTGTCCTTGTATAGGACAGACAATAATGAAACTCACATAATGGTATCGACAACCGCGAAACGGAGACTGGGATTTTTAGATATGGTGAGGATATGCGACCCATTCAGTATCGGTCCTGACCCCCACACGACCGAACTCTGGACGGTTTCTGCTCCATTTATATTGGGACTGGCAGGATTTGGGTCAGTCAAATTCAACTCCACTGGTGTTTGGCCATCGAGCTGCACTTGTGTGCCAACAGCGTATGGCCATAGCGGCGACATGAAGTACACAGCAACACCTTCGAGGTTGTAAGTCGATAGCGCTGGATCGGGAGTAAAGCTACGTACCTGTAAATGTAAACTGGGCAATTGCATTTGGGTCATCCGACAAGTGATGTGTTCCGCCAGCATCCAATGAGGAGGGATTAGAAGCACCCCAGTTTGGACCATAAACAATTGAGGGGTCCGTATCGTCGACAGTTACATTCAATTGCTGGGCCAAAGAACGGACGAAGAACTGGACCACAAGCAAGAAGACAACATAGCGACGCTGCTTGGCCATGCTCAAGGTGAGAAACGGTGGTACGCTTGGCTGGTGGCAGGACACGTCCCTTAAAATCTTCTAGGCTCAACTAGTGGGCATTGATGAACAGGGCATCATCACATTTACATAATTAGCTCACGGCACGATGCAACGATCATTACGCCGTTCTGATACGGGTAACATAAAGCCTTCTTCGTTGAGCGAGCCCTGCGCTATAAGGACTTGCTTGAATACATTCATGAATGCGGATTCAGTAGCAGGATTTTCCAGTATATGGTGTATCTACCATGCAAATACTTTCTTGGCTGGTGTCATGGACGTGTAGCTGTTTAGTGTCAAAAAGGCGTCAATCTGCCACCAGAGCTTCTCTGAAACATTCCATCTTCATAAATATCGTACAACATACAGAAATACAAGGTATCACAGGAATCTATGTAATACAGCATTTGATGGCAACTGATCATCAGAGCACAGCATAAGAGAAACCCGAATTAGACAAGAGGGTATTGGGTGTTCCGATTTGTATGGCTGAGCTGAGTACCGTCATGATAAGCGTCAGCCAAATCTCCTTGAGAAACTCCGTTGTGATAACTGATAGCATGAGAGTTTCTCGTGCTCGCCCCGACTCCTGTCATGTTCGGAACTCCAGGACCTCCAACCGACCCAGTAGACCAGACTGATTCACGCTGAGGTTGGTAGCTGCTATCCGGTCGACTAGGGGGAGGAAGTGTGTTTGGGGCAGTTGGCGGTGGGCTACGAGAGGAACCAATATCATGATCTCGCTGGCCCACAGAGCCATCAACTCCAGCGCCATCACCCCATTTGTGAGAGTCGTTAGATACTCTTCTCCTCGAGGAGGAAGCGGTATCGCGTCGCCGAAGGCATAACCATAGCAAGAGAAGAAGCAGTAGAAGGGCCAAAACTCCAACGAGAACCGCCAACACAATGATGATCACTCGATGGCCGTCATTCGATGATCCTGAGTTCAAGGACTCTCCCGGCGCCAATTGCGTGTACCTAGAACCGTCGTTAGGAACTACTCTCAGAGATGAGTAAATATCGACAACTCACACGAGCCCATCAACGATTGCATTCTGCTGATCACGACCAACAGAGATATGAAGGGTATGATTCGAGTTTGATAGATTCTCAGCGCTCCACACAACAGCAGATTTGACCGACTCTGGTCCTCCCCCGGTGGTGAGAGGCGAGTGATGGTCAGTCAAATCAACGATGACAGTGGGTCGAGAGTCGATCGTCAAAGCTGTGGAGACGGCGTAAGGCCACAGCGGCGACATGAAGTAGATCGCGACGCCTTGAAAGATAACAAGTTAGTCGACCATGCACTCTTCACTCAAATTTGAGGAAAATACATACCAGTGAAGTTGAAAATGGCCTCGGAGCTAGTATTCGTCGTGTAAGCATGTGCTCCTCCATAGTCGAGACTCGATGACGTCGAGTTGCTCCATTGACCGATATAATGAATCAACGGGCTGGTGTCGTCAATGGTGATGTTCTGTATACAGGAAACCGACAAGACTAATTGAGTGAGAAGATAGATGAAAGGCAGGGTGCGCATCGTTCCTGAAGGGCTCGGGAGCTGAATGAGAGGAAGAGAAGACTGGGCTGAAAGATGTGGAGTTGTGTTCGCTGAATCTTTCGTTAATATAAGAGGTTCATCTGTGCGTGTGCAGTCAGCGTGTCGATGGTCGAAGGGAACGAGGCTCCGGCGTTAATTGGAGTCGTGGTGCTCTAACATGCATCAACAGAGTTGGTCTCCTGTTTCTGGGCCCAAAAACGTGTTGGAAAGCTTGGAGGGTACCTCATTCGCGTATAATAGTCGGTGTAAAAGCACAAGACTGCACAAGCAGTGATAAAAGGCAATCTAGATGATTGTCGCCAATACGTCAGCCTGTCGTCAGGCGGATTGTCGACTGACGGACAGCCGGTATTTGGAAAGCTTTGTCGCAGTTTATTCAACGTCGGATCAATTGATTAGTGGTAACAAAGGGAAACAAGCGCCCACGAAAAAATCGGCGGCCACCATCAGCATTCTGTGCACAGTCAACACTAGAATCGGCATTTTCTCAGCAACGGCCCACAAATATAGTAGCTGAACATCATCTCGTTTCTCCCCTTAATCACGCTAGATCGCCGTTGATCAAGGTCACTGGATAACTTGAAGCCGGTGAGCCTATCGTGCATCGATCATTAAGTCTAGCGGGCTACTCACAGCAATCCCTGTTGACATGAGGGCTACAGGAGGTTTGATGATTGGGGGCTTCCTACGTTCTGTTTGAGGGCCATGATGAATACACAACTAGACCAAATCAGCTTTGAGTTCACTCCCGGGTGGAGGGCTAGGTCGAGTCTTGCTTCAAGGGAAGGGGCGGAGAAACTGCGACTTGTGTAGTCGAATCCAGCTTAGACTACCTGTCTACCCACCGGTGCTTCTCGGGCTCACAAAACATTGAGTCGAAATGAAGAGGCTGTGACTATTAATGAAGGTCATTCTCAGGGTCTCCAAATATGTATACACGCTGAATCTTTCATTGCGTCCACCATGGCCAAACTGTTGATTCGCGTAGTTGCGTTACTCAACCTCGATACACGATGTTCAAGTGCCTATCCCCATCTCTCTGCTGCCGTAGCTCTCGGAGCATTTGCTCATTGTGCTTGAGGAAAACCGGACATCGCTCTGGCTAATGTCTACGTGCCTTACCATCCAAGGTAAGGTCATGTTTGCCGTCATACCAAATTGAGACGCTGAGGCATCACTGTCCTTATAGTGAACATGAATTTGCAGAACCATAAGGCAGAAACAAATTCCCTACCAATATACATTAGTCTTCACCATCGTATGATGATCTCAAAGAACGTTAGACTCACGACTAGGGGAGGTGTTGCTGATTCGAGGACTAATAGCCCAAGAGAGCCCACGACTGTGCAGATGAGCTGAATTATAGCTACTACGGTATATATCACTCCACTTTCCAGCACGGCTGTTAATACTGGTGTGAGTGAACGTTTGTCAGGACCAATTCTTTGGTTCGCGTGATAGATCCTGTAGATGATTGATCCTATTCCAATTGGTCAATTCGTTCTTCAAAAAAGTGCTTCTGACGGCTTTTCGTGAGCTTACCAGTATATCCAGCGTGTATGAGGATGCTAAACACCAGAAATATCAAAATCCAGGCATTATGTTGACTCTGGGTTAAGTTTGGGCTAAGTCTGACGACGAGCAAAATCGCTGACAGGCGGGTGTCAGGGGTGAGCACATACAGATTCGTCGATAAATAATCGATGTTGAGATAACATACCAATGTCCAGCAAAATGACAAGCACTCCTGGGAATACTACCCGGATATCTCTCTCATAGAGAACGTAACATCTCCACGCCTCCATACGAGCACTACATCAATAATTACTCCGAGCTGAAATTAACCTTAGAACTCACAAGAACACCATCTCCAAGCATGATTTGTAGAATGTAAAGGGAAAGGCTGGTCATAGATAGTGTGCTATGCATCATGAATAGCAGCAAATCATCACCAGAGCGCGATGTCATAATCGCATCAAATACGGCAGCTAGATTTACAAGCAAATGCTAAACTGTATTAGCTTTGTAGTACATGGGCTCTGAGCTTAAACAGCCGACCTACCGCAGTCGAGGTAATGATCATCAAAGTCGATATCTGAAGAATCCGCTTCGGATTTGAGAACCTCTTCGACTTGGGACCCAAAGCGATAGAAAGGATGATGAAGTAAAATAAAGCAAACACCCCTGAGATAGTGCAGAAGTAAATTGAGCACGGTGTCAGTGATTTAAGCCGCCCACTCAAGCGAAGCCTCCGAACATACCGTACAACAGGGTTTCGGTGAAAAGTGAAGCGACAAGTAAAGACAGGATCTGCTTGAAGTCCTGCATAATGATAGAGGTTCTCCGGGGAGCCAGCTGGCGGAACCGTCACCTCCGACGGTTCATTATGAAGGACAGCCGTCACCTAGTGAACGGACATCAATCAAAGTGGCTGCGGCGCTCATCTTAATGTTCAATGATCTAAGTGTTCCAGCATGATGTTTATTAATAGAAATGCAGCAACTCATCAGTTCGTCAGACACCAGTTTGATTGGTTAGAGCCGACGCATGGTGCACGCTATGCATACAAAGTACTGACATTTGATCACCTCGTATATCCGGGTCGATTGGAGCGCCTCTCATGGCTTCTTTGGTCCCTGCACTGAGCTACAGATTCTGTTGAACGATCTTTAAGTGTCCTTCCATCTGGTATACTTCTAATCCATCACCACCCGGTTGTTGAGTTTCTTTCTAGAACTCGGAGCACTGTGTGCTCGAGGGATCCAGATACTCCTTCAATGGCGATTGCGGGGGGTAGGGGTCTGACTTCGACTCTCCTCCTCTTCATGTCGTGCCATCCAGGGACTTGTCATATTTGCGGTCAACCTGACGGAAGATACTCCCCCGTTTTCGGTATAATGAACATGAATTTGTAGAATCATGAGAGAGAAGCAAATACCCTTGGAATGTCCGTGAATGCTAGGTCTTGGAATGGCAATAGGGAGATGGACGTACGACCAGCGGCGGCGTCGCTGCTTCAAGGATAAATACCCCTGGGTCGGAACCCACTACCACGCATATTAACATAACCATGGCAGAAACCGTATAGCTTGCTCCACTCTCCAACACTGCGCTAAGTATTGGTCTGAGGGAGCGCCCAGTACTAGACCTAATCCCCTGATCTGCCCGATAGATTTTGTAGACAATGGACCCTACAATGACGAAATGATCTGTTCAACTAGGAACCATGGTGTGATTTGAAACGAANGTGCTGACCAGTGTATCCAATGTGAAGTAGGATACTTAGTGTGAGAAGCACTGAGAGCCAGGCGCCATATTCGTTTCGAGAGATATTTGAGTTGATCCTAACAAACAAGAGGACACCTGAGAGAAATAAGGTTATGCCAACTAGCCGATCCATAGTGATAAGACGCGCCCATGTCAAGTAATAAGACGAGGATTCCTGGGAANACAATCCAAGCCTTCCTACCATTGAGGACGTAGCATCTCCAAGCCTATCAAACTCAGTTATATGTCAGTCCATCGAGCTTTGACTCCAAGAGACTCACAAGAACCCCGTCTCCGAGCGTTATCTGTGCAATATACACAGATAGACTTGTCACTACAAAAACACTATGCGTGGCGAACTCGAGTAATTCATCGTCAGTACGAGACGTCAAGTTGGCATCAAATACTCCAATTAAGTCTATAGCCAAGTGCTGAGCATTGTCAGCACGGAATAACGAAGTAGATCTCCGGCTTTAGGACATACGGCAGTAGATAAAATCATCATTAGGCTAGAAATTTGTACAATTCTCCGAGTATTTGCGAAGCGTTTGGGCTTGGGTCCAAGCGCAATGCAGAGAATGATAGAGAAGAACAGTGCAAACACCCCTAGTATGGACCTGCTCAGTCATATATCTAGCGAAGGCATCTCTTTGACTCGTACCGTACAGCAAGCTCTCCACAAAGAGAGAGGCAATGAGTGTAGCCTTGATGGACTTGGAAATATCCATGATTGGGGTTCGTCTGAGTATAAAGAGGTGGGAGCGTCCTTTGTAGCCTATGTTGGCTAATGAAAGGCGACTGTTACCTAGCAGGTGAACATCAATCATGCTATTCATCATCGTTCCCACTGTAATAGGTATTTTTACGCATGATGCGGCTGTTTGATTCAATTGCCGCTACAAATGATGGGAGCTCCTTGTACACGAACGTTGGCCTTGTATACTAGACGTCGCGGAAATATTTCCCCGCCAACTCCTCGATTGGACGTTCTGTTAATTCAGCTGGAATTTACATGAGGGTTCAGACTCACTGTGATAGCAGCTCAATTTGAGATCTGGATCCCCCTTTTTCAATTCAGGGAATTGCAGTTGCACTACTTTACAAAAAAAATGGGACCGTCACTGGATTGTCTTGATACTGCTGAAGGGAAGGTGACGGTGATGTGCCGGGAATGTAGAGCGAGCGACCGACGGTCGCTTGCTCCTCACGCCGAAGGGGCTTTCTTTATCATTATGCAACTTCAATACACACAACTTATAGACTGTCGCTTGAGTTATTGACTCGAGAGGGGTAGCAAATTTGTACTTATTGAAATCAAATAGATTTGGTGATCCTTATAGGACCCTGCTGAACTCCAATTGACCTCTAGCTACCTACACGTATATTTGTACATGTTAGGATCGGAGGCGAGGACCCTTTATGACCGGTACGGCGGTACATGACCTTGCCAAGCAAGGTGATGAACGATTAATCTCCATGATTCTAGTATAATTGAGATGCTTGCCATTGTGAACCCTACAGCAATTCAACAACAAATAATGGATATATGAGCCATGTGCATGATCATATTAGAAGACCATGATGCTGTCATGGTGGGCGATAGGCCTAAGTATTCAGTAATACTTGTGGCTGTGCTCGAGTTCGCAACCTTGTTTCCCGCAAAGCCCCTGCAGACCACCCACAGATCGGAACAAATCGCAGAGATACTTGTACAGAGTTTATTTACAGGTCCATGCTATAGCAAATGGTGGGGGTATCGTAAGGTATCCTGTGGTATCTACTGTATGCGATAAGTTGGCGATAAGTTTGTCCTTCGAGAAGTGGAAATCGAAAATTCATGCGAACGTTAAATACTGAAAAATGACTATAATAGTGAGTGATGGGATACAAAGCATTATTGCGGCGATGTAAGCTAGTGGTCTGACAATATGAGTTGGAAAATCTACTGGAACGTAAAGAGCGTGTGTTGTCATCTCCGTGATGGCGCATATTCGTGCTGTGCATTATGAACAGGATTGCCGGACAAACGAGAACTGAAAGAAGGAGGTGGTGACAGAGGAACCGAATCAGAAAAGCGGATTGTTGAAGGGCGAGTTCTCGATGTCAAGGTGCTGGCACAAATTCGCTTAGATCTCGGGTTATCGTAGTACCCGGGAGGCGGTAGACCAAAAGTGATACCAGGATTTTCGCTATAAGCGAGCTGGACAGGCAATGGGTACTTCATACGTGATTTCTCTTTCGAAGGGAAATCACTTGGCTTTGCTGGCGCTGGCGGCGCCGAGGGAGAGGAAGTGATATCTAGGATAGGATCCAGCGAGTCTTCGCTGCGAGAGAATGCGTGAGAACTTTTGGGTACGGGAGCAAAGTCACTGTCAAGGTCAGGCACTAGAGTGCGTTTAGGACGGGCTGTGGAACGGGATCTGCTTTTCCGACGTAAATAGACGGTAAGACACAACGCAGCGGATAAAGCAATGAGCGCTACCCCGACTAGAACTCCGATGATAAGAAGTTTTCTACTATCCTGAGCCCCTAAAGCGAAAGCATGTTAATTTGCGCTACCCTGACTGGAAGATGAACCAGCTTACGATGATCAGGAGCCAGTGTTTGCGCTGGAGGAGCTGTAGGTTGTATAAAGGTACTATTGACTCGTGTGATACTGAAACGACACGTCAAAATGCATCCAAATATGCGACAAGAAACCATCCTTACGCAAACCCATCCACGATAGCTGTGATATCGCCGGGAACAACACTAATGGCAAGCTGGTGTACACCATCATCCAGCCCCTCCCAGCCCCAGATAGCCTGTGATCCTCGTACTTGCCAGGAGCTGTCAGTCAAAACTGACGGATCTGAAGTTGTCAGCTGGAGAACATAAGGCGCTTGAGAGTCGAGCTGGGCCATCGTCGTCAAGTGCAGGGGCTCTAGCGAAGCCAGGAAGTAAATAGCCACGCCTATCCCTTAATTGAATCATTACCTGGAGTAGTCAGGGAAGCTAAGACATACCTTGAAATTCCACCACAGCCGTCGCATTCGTATCATTTGCAACCCAGAAAGTCCCACCCACAGTCTTCTGAGTATTGTACGTCCTCACCCAACTCCCAGATAATCGTATCATCGAACTCTCAGCATCAATCGTCACATTATAAAGTCGCTGACCAAGTGCGCCCATGCATCCATAAAGTGAAAGGCCCAAGCAGTAAACAGAAAGAATGAACAGCACCATCCCAGATGGTCATAAAACGGGAATTAAATGAGTGAAGCCAGGTCGTAAGAAGCGTGAGTGTGAGGTAGGAGGGGAAGGGGATTGATGGTACAGAGAAGAAGGTTGTCCGCTAAATAGCATTTCGGCGTCTGCGCTTCGGTCACTTGGGCTGTCGGTTTCTCAAGGGACGTAGTACTCCTGATACAGAACAAAGAAATTACATGATGTGCCAGTAACGAAGGGCAAGACATTCCTGCACTTGAGTTTCGAGATTGTGACCATGACTTGATCCTTGGCATGCAGCGGGTCCGAGTATCCCTGATGCTTAAGCATCCTAGCTCGAGCAGGAAGTCGTGAGCATTAGAAGCAGACCTCGAAGTCGGTGAACAAAGGCACGTGCTGGTGCCACTACATGGACTATTATGGACCAACGAAAGCAAACAATGAGAAACAACTAGCCCTCAAAGAGCAATGCATTACATCATCCTTGTAATCTCGTGCTGAAGCGGATTGATCGGAAGTCGCTGGATGGCGAAACCGACAAAGCAGGGAGGATACAGATCATAACAAAGAATGAACAAATGTTTGCTCGATTGTCTCATCGAATATCACGCAAGGAGATCGGCACTGGCCATTCATTCGAATTAGCGCTTTGTGATTGATCGGAGCGGGTCGGAAACCGGCAGGAGCCTTTGGCGCCGAGCGATGGCGTCAGTTGAACAGAGCGTCAATCAAGCCGAGCGTCGAGGTCCACTTACGACTCCAAAGGCGAGTCATTTGGTGAACCATCTTTAGTCTTTATTTGAATTTTCATCTTTGATTGGGTGAAAACAAGAGCGTATGGTGACGTCACTTGAGTTATGGGCGCCGACCGTGGTGATAGAAAAAACATTTCCAACTCCGCGAACCGCTTGCTATCATATTAAATCAGTGTGGGTCGCGGTCTCTTTCCAGAAACACGCCCTCGACGAATTCACATTCACATCGACGAGTGTACCAGCTTCAAGTCCAGGTATCTATGATTGACTCATCGAACACCCGAATTTCTCGGATTTAGATGTGATAGTCGGAGAGCAAAAACCATTGTGAAAGAAGAACATTCGATGTGTCAAAAAATTCACATCCAAAAATCCAAGATGAGCCTCAAGCTGAATATACATAGAATGCGTAATAATAACTACATCATGAAGAAAAACGTCAATGCAAGTCATGAACAAAATACGAACTGAGTACCACAAACCATGTCTAGATGTTTAGCGAAGATAGCAAAAAATATAGGGAGAAATCACAGATAGCAAAGGTCATGAGCGATGAATAAGAAAATTGTTGTACAGTCTCTGTCCATGCAGGGTAGAATAAAAGTGATAGTAAAGTCAAAATCATAACCCCCCGAACGTAAATCACGACCACCAGGGTCCATTCAAATGACTAGTGGCAGCCTCACCACCACCATCACTCTTTTCCTCACTAACATCAAACCCCAATCTCCTAGCCATATCCTCTCCCCATTCCCCATCCAACCCTTCCAGAAACTCACCATCAGGATCAAAAACCCTCGGTGTCCCATTTTCTCTTTCTCTCTCCCTCTCCCTTTCAGCCAACTCGTTACTCCACGTCCATTGATTACTCCCAGGTGGAGGTCTCCCCCAAAAAGAGGTCGAAGGATGACCATCCGAATCCGCAAATGAAACATCCCAAACCGTAGGTCGAGGCGTGCTCTCTCCAGAGTCACTCGTCTCATTGACATCCGGTGGAAGACCTCGAAGTTCAGGAGGAGGAGGGGTTAACCTGACTGCAGACTGTTCAAAGAACAGTGGAGGCATTTCGGCATCGGGATCAGGTAGGATATCGTCTTCTTCTGATCGCCAGTGAGGTATCGGTATGAATCCAAGTTCTTGTTCGGGATTCAGCCCTAACGCATCCCTGCGTCTTCGTGGACGAGTTGAAGGACGACGGGAACCTCGACGTTCAGGGTTGGTCCGGAGTGAAGAAGCTGCAGCCTCTACTCCTCTCACAACGTTCGCCCAACTAGCCCGTGCCTGTCCAAGCTCTGTATCTTCTTCAGCATCAGGAAGGCGCCTATCCGTCGTTTCCCCAGGAGAATTTGGCTCAAGGCGGATCACGGTTGGTTCCGGCGATGCGGTGAAGTTACCGTCAAATACCCTTTGAGATGTAAATGAACTATTGGGGGTGCGAAAATCGATATTCACTTCCTCGTCTGAATCCGACATCTCCGAATCCGACATTAGGCGAATGAGGGGCGGTGGAGGCGGCAAGAGCGGATATCCCCTTGGCCTGGATCGACGTCTTCGGGCAGGTGGTTCAGCAACGGGGAACACGGACGTTTCGGGAGAAGTCGTCGAACTTGAGAAGAATGTGTAAAGGTAAAACTCTTGGCCTTCGGTGTCGCTGGCTTGAGATGATGAGGATTCGGAAGTGTGGCTTTGTCGTCGGCGTAGGCGTGACTGTCGCATGGAGATAAGTTCCCGTAAAGTTTTGCACGGAGTGAGTCGGAAGCCCAGCTGGTTGCCACTAGAAGATCATGAGTTAGACAAACAAAGCTCCGGGGTGGGAGGACATACCAATTAGCGCAACCAATACCAATCCTAAGGCACCCACATGCCTCCTGCTTGATAATCTTGGGTGACAGCTTCTCTTTAGCACAAATCTCGTCAAAGTAACTTCGCTCGAGGGGAACAACAACGTCTGTAGACGGTGAATCGGCCGTCCACATCGGCTGATGATGACGGTAGCGGGGGAATGCGCGTGCATGGATCACGGTGCCACAGCCATTGGCATCACTCGACGCCGTTGATGGACTCCGTGATGAGCTGACCCACTGTGGTGACGGCGGCCCCGGAAGAATGAACGACGCTAGTGTGGAATATACCGACTCGGAGTCAGTCTGCGTATCGAATACCGTATCATCCGCGGGTCCACCGCAGATGAGGGTATACGGTACGCCGCCTAGCGTCTGCTTCTCTGAGACAGACTCAGCTGAGCTCCGACTTCTTAAAGACGCCGACTCGGACATTATGGGGTGTCCTGTCTGTTCGGAGATCGCGCGGTTAAAGGACGCGGAGAAGACCATTTCGTCTCCGGAATCAGAATCAGAGTCGTCGAGGTCGTCGTCGGAGACCTCAAGCATGGGAAGATGCCTGGGAGTATGTCGCAGACGGTTCTCTACGACTGTCCAGCTGTAACCCGTCGAGTCCCCGTGTGCCATGTCGTCAGCGCCCTGAGGATTAATAGGGGAACGCCAACGGTGACGGCTACTAGCCGTACCCGTGGGTTCAATTCGCATTGCACCTCGCCGTCGCAATCGTGATGTTTCGCCAGTACGTATCAAGTCAGAAAGGACGATGGAGTCGTCTTCGAGTGGCTCCTGGGGCGACGCAAGCAGGTCATCTACGGAGCCAGGGGAGCGATTTCGGTAGTGAAATGTGAACGGCATTGAGAATTAGGAATATAGATATGTCGCACAGTGTAAGTGTAGAAGTAGTCGTAAAATGCGAAGACGGCGGTCGTGCTTGTCGTGGCGGTCGTGGTAGTGGTAAAGAGAATAGAATATTGGACTTGGGTACTTCCCCGCCATGAGGTACGCAGCTGGCTTACTAAGCCGGAGGGTACAGCCACCGGGAGCCTGGAAGCTCGGCCACAGAGCGGGCTTCTCTCCAGCGCCACGCCTGTCACAATGAGCGATTACAGCATTGATGACATTCTTGCACTATCCAATTCTAACATATATAGACAACAACGACCGCCCATTACCGAGAGATTAAACTTTGTATATTAAAGGCGAGGGGCCAGTGGTCGAGGCGAAGATTTAAGCTCCTCCTTTGCCCATTCTCGTAGGTCTTTACGAAGGATTTTCCCACTTGCACTAAACATAACAAAGACAAGTAAGTTCATGTGTTTCCTATTGTATAGCGAAGAACGACACGTGCCTCTTAGGAATTTCGGGAACCGCCACTGCTCCTAGAAGAAGGTCAGTGAGTAACTCTCGTGTGCAAGTCATTAGAGCTCACCTCCTCGCAGATATTTGTAGTATGCCACCTGACCTTTTACCCATTTCTCAACAGCTTTCTCGAAACGTCGCTTTTCCCCAAGCGACTTGAGTATTGTCAAATCACTTGGCACGATGTACGCCCTATCGCCCCCGTCATTTAGGGATTAACAATTAAGACAGATTTGTGCAGGGACTCACCGCGGAAGTTCATTGTGGTCAAACTCATTAACGACACCGATTACTCCCACGTCCGCTATCAGCTCATTCTCTAGGAGAATAGCCTCCAACTCTGCAGGGGCAACTGCTGTTCATCAACAAACAGTTTTGCCGACTCGAAGCGCCAACGAACCTTGGAAACCCTTCCAGTGACATCAGCGCTAGAATCTTACAAGCGTTATGACCCATACCTTGTATTTTATCATCTCCTTCTTTCGGTCGACGATATAATAATATCCATCACTATCTCTTCTCATAATATCACCACTTTGATACCAATTCCCAGGAGCAAAACTATCAGCAGTCGCTTTAGGATTGTTCAAATACCCCTAAGGAAATTGTCAGAGAAATCCCAGAGTCGAAGTGCTAGAACTCACTCTCATGATCGTCGGTCCTCGAACCCAGACTTCCCCAGGCTCTCCTTCCAGAACATCAATGCCATCCTCACCTACCAATCTAAGTTCCAGGTTCGGTAATAGTTGACCGATACTTCCGAATTTCTTTTTATGGTCAGGCGGGAGAACCATCTGAGTAGGGCATGTCGTCTCTGTAGCGCCGCACCCTATTGTTCCCATGATTAATTAATCGAGCGCATCGAAAAAGAAGAAGGCTAAGAATAGTCCCTCTAATGGCGAGATGAGATGAGCCAAACCCGAACATACCTTGTATAAGTTTCACATCCGCGCCTTGTCTTGCTAAACGCTCAAGCAAGCGTTCAGCTACCACGGGTGAAAGTGGTGCCGCAGCTGAAGCTATACATTTCAAGGATGTCATATCGTATTTATCCAAGCCTAGAAACCATAGAGCAATTCAACATCTAATCAATACGAGCTCATCAAACACAAGGGACAAGGAATAAAAAATACACGTACCTGGATGCAGGCTCAGAGTGAGAATGATAGGTGGTGCAAGCATAATAGTTGTCACGCCAAAGCGCTCAACATTGCGGCAAAGCATTTCCGCATCAAAACCTTGTAGCATCAGGACACACGATTGCCCTGCCATGAATGGATAATTTAAATGCATCACTAAACCTGATAACGGGTATGAGAAACAGGCGCTTCAATCGTGGCAATAACCTCGACTCACCAAATATATGGTAGAACGGCATCAGTCCAAGCTGTACGTCTTTCTCTGTTTCCACGTACGACCAGACACCCTGGCACATGCCCATGATAGTACATACATTTTGATGTGTCGTCTGGATAGACCGGCGTCAATAAGAAGAACCTATACTCCAACTCACCTAAAAGTTAAATAACCTACCTCTACTCCTTTAGGTCTCCCCTATAGAGTTTTCGTTCCCGTTAGATTCCATAATCAAGAGACCCTCATGAAACATACCGTAGTTCCAGAGCTATAACAAATATACGCCGTCTCGTTCGCATCTTCCCCATCAAATCTCTCCTCCGCATCAAGAGCGCCCCGACACAACAGTTCTCCCATCCAATTCCTCGTCTCATACACCCCTTGCGTCAAATTCTCATCCCACAGTTGATCCATCACCCACATTCTCTGATGTGCCTCTCTTTCCGAAACCCCAATGAGCCTGAACATATCGAGTGCTACAGGCACGAGATTAGGTGCAACGAAAAGGACCCGAGATTTACTGTCTGTCCATTGCCAAGACAGCTCTCGAGATGTGAGACTACAACCGGCAAATGTCGCTCGTAGTCCTGCGGCGAGGCATCTAACCGAGAGATCAACAACCGTTCATTCAGCAGGACACAACAGTGAATGAGAACTCACCCGAAAACTACAACTGGATAGGACATCGAATTCGATCCAAACACCATAACGGTATCACCTCGCGAAAGTTTTTGTTAACGATCGCGGATCCGATGATGAAGGAAGGAAGACGTGATTGCGTAGACCATAACCAAGCTTCAAAGCGAGTTGCTTAAGCTTCGCTCTCGAGATGGTTATATCAGAGTCAGCGTCCACAAAAGCGAGTCCAGCAGGATCATATTGATGAAAAGTCGTTTCCATCAAATATGTGAATATCGACTCCTGTACAACAGGAGTCAACGGAAGGCTGGATCGATATATCCTAGGCTCGTTGGACATGCTTGGATGAGACTCGAGTGCGGGGGGATGGAGGGAGAGGGTAGGGAGGGAATAATGGAAATAGCCACTCTCCTAGCACGGCCCGTTGCTTTAATAACGTGCACTAGGCATCAAGTAAAACAGGGACAGACATGACACAGGAATTATGAGTTTGTATTTATATTCGCGTATCCCTTTTGGGTTCTGTGAAGATGCTGAGAAGCGTTGTGAACGGAGTGGACTACACACAGTGACTGAAATGGGGAATCAACATTGTGGGTGATGTTGCTGTGATGATACGTTACATGCCCCAAGTTCATCATCTCCTGATGATCTAAGTCAGATCATGACATTCGTGCGAAGATCTGTAATGGAGAAAGACTAGCTTTCCAATACTAGTTGTCTACAGAAACCTACTTATGAATACAGTGAATTGAGTGCTGCCAGTTATATGATCGGAGGCTTTGAAATGCTCAGCGGCTCGGAATTTGCCATCTTCTCGCGTGGCAACCTCGTGCTCCTGCAGCCTGCTCACAACCTAGCAGACCACCTAATCTAAGAAAAGCAAAGGCACGCCAGATTTCTGGGTGACGGTGATCTACACGTAGAATATGAAGCATCTGTCAGGAAGTTCAGATGTTGACCTGCACTTCGGATAAGAAATATCCGGCAATCATGCTCTTTGCGGAAGAGTTAACGTAACCCGGACATCGCAGGTCACACCGCTGCGAGTGTTACTCCTTAGTCGACACCCGGACAAATGGAGTGTAGTGAGGACAACGCAAGGGTAGTACATACGGACTCGATCAAGGCCTCGCGAGTCCGAGCCGGGGCCTTCAACGTGGCCGATTCCCAAGGCGGTCCGGCTCTGGTATGAGATCCTGTTGATCTTTCCCTTCTTGCAGGTAGTTGTCTATTGAGAAGATCGAGTCGTAGTATGAGATTAGAGCATAGTTGTTTTGTGACAGAGTTCCGCCCGGGTCTCTCCACTTGTAGACTAGCGCTCATCCTTGGGAAAGAGAAACACGTACACCTCCCATTGAATGTATCGAAATTTCTTTGGCCTACTGCCAGTACACATATTGCGCTCTCAATACAAATCACTGCCTCAGGCCGATTCGACAGCTACCTACACTTCCCTCCAACACTTTGCGGACGATACAATCTCAAAGCTATAAATTACGCCATGGGAGGTATATGCAGCGTGCCACAGCATAACGTGGGTGTTTCGTCTGTCCACTTAGACGCCCCGTTTCCAGCATAAAAGGTGCTGAGGCTTAGTGTCTTTCCAAAAAGGGAGTATAGACGACGTCCAGGCACAAGTCAGTGAAACATCTTATGGCCATTTTATCGCCTCTTATCTAGTCTTCATCCCGGCAGTGTCACAACGTAGTCTACCCGCAATCATAGAGCAGTGATGTCTGACTCCGCCCTGGACAATGGAACGTTGCCTTTCCCTAAGCCGACAAGATGTCTCGAAATTCTAATGGATTTTTGCCTGCTGATGCCCCGGTGGAGTGCAGTCCTTGCCATATTTAAAGTCAGTCGCTCATCCTCGGATAATGATGTAAGATCAAAGGAATAACCGGACATTAAATTGACTAAGAACCGTATTATCAGCCAGATGGACCAACTAGCCAGTTGAAAATCCATTGGCAGTCCTTCCGCCGCTCGCTACATAAAGAACAGCAAGGCTGTTCTAAAGAGTGGATTCTAATTGTATCATGATCCTATCTATTGATTCAACTTCACTATATTGATTAGGCTTTGTGCTTAGGTGACTTTGTGTGTCGGATGTCATCTTGTGAAACGCCTCTCCTGCTGGTTCCTGGTTTTAAAGGTTGCCATCGGTGAGTGCGGCTGAGCTTCAAAGTATTTAGATTGAGAAATCAGGGGTTAACAGACATTTGAAAGTCCTCCGACCTTGAACTTCTTCTTCCCCCCTAATCCGCTTCCCCAGCATCATTTCCAGCAATGATCAGATCGCACTCCATCGCCGTTCTCTTGCTGTCTCTTGCCTTCATCTTTCTCTCCGCCTTTGCTCTACCTCAGTCCTCAGAGCCTCCATATGTTCATCAAAGCGACTGTGCTCCAAGAGGCCATAGAAGAGCAGCAAGGGACAACTGGGCTGGAGATTTTGGGTGGCAGCCTATTGACGGTGCTATTGGAGGTAATGAGGATTGTTAGGTCCGGAGCGCACTCGTGAGTCTACTACCGTGTAGTCAATTCACTTGACTTGACTTCAGACGACTAGTTTTACTTCATAAATTTTGACTCTTGGTAGTTATATGATGAAGTGATGATCTCCTGCGCACTGAATCCGGACTCCCCGTTATGATACTACTATGCTACTTCTCCCTCCCAGCGTCTTGTCGGTAATTGTATTGGATAATTATACGGATGTCTGAAAGCGTAGACCTTGTAAACATTACCATCAGCCGCAAGCCTCGCGAATGAGTGAAGCAAGCGAGTACGGTGTTGTTCATGGATGCCTTTGTTAGAGCAGCAACCATAGACGATCATAATTGAGGAGTAACCCAGAATATGATCTTTTACTACCAACTTGGACGAGCTACCTTTAACCGAAAGCCCCAAGGAAATGTCCAGAGATATAACTGTCCTTTTGTTGACGACTACTACAGGAAACGTATGAGATTCAGGAGAACTCTGGGCGAATCAGCGATTTTAACTGGTCCGGGTTGATTGATGTAAGAGTCGATAAATGCTAACCATGAAATTGGTTATGAGGTACTCCCCACTCCACTCAGCCTTAATGAGGGATAGCAATTGAGCGGTTCATAAGCGCTATATTGTAATTATAGTGTTAGGTCATATGGAGAATTTATGGGAATGAAGAACAATAGCGTATCCTGTAAGGGACCCTTACACAAATTTACTACGTTTTACTTGAAAACTGCTATCTCGTGCGTTCAATATGACGTTTTGATCGCATACTGGACCCCGATACTGCATGATTTCTACGTAAGAGTCTCATAAGTTAGGACACTCTAGGTGCCAGCTCAAGCGCTCAGCCCCGGAGTAGACTTAACGGAAGACAAAAGGCTCGATAGTCGTTTTTGCCAACAAACCCAACAGCCTTTGACAAGTACTCAGTTCAAGACGGCGATCAACAACGAAAGGGCGCGCATTGATGGGGAGACTCTTTTCCCTTTCTTCTTCGATTCAACGGTTTACAAATCTTGGTAAGTATGGAAAGTACGAGACTTGGGCCAGGACGTGACAACCCAATAACTATCGAGATATGTACCACTACAAACTCTGTGATCGATCCAATTTCCCGGCTTTCCATTTATCAGCGCACCGGCTACTCGGACTTTCCGCGTACTGCGGACGATTGATAGCGCCTTGCATATGTTTTTGCAATCTCCCCAACTGGACGGACCTCAGCAACTGATTATCGTTGTTGAGACTTGGCAATTGCTAGTGCGTACAGGTTGATCGACCAAGCTTAGTATGCCGTCTCCGGGTCTTTTCTCGAGAACCTCCTTATGATAACGTATCATTGTTGACTTCTATAAATTAGCTATCAGATGAGTTGCACATTCCATCAAGCCTAAATGCCAACTGTGCGACAAACTGACTAAATTATACAGCACCAGATTGCCAAGTCCGTGTGTGCAGCGCAATCACGACGAGAGCGCAACAGAATCAGGCTCAAGTCCGAAATCACCATTCACCCTGGCAGGAGCATATGTAGATCCCCTCATGGCTCCATTCTCACTCACAACGACACTCTGGCTCCGTAATCCTGACCCTCTCCTCACTGCCATCTCGAAAACGCTAGCCTCTAATGATTGTGAAAGCGCTTCGAACAACTTCCGAGAATCCTCCGCTCCAAAACCACCTGCGGTCATTGCCTTGATGAGCGCTTTAAATTTGGTGCTCACGAGGTTGGGCACATCTGCCAGCATCCTGTCCATCATCGTACCGAGTTCCTTCACATCCTGTTTGAAGGGACATGGCCGCTTCAACGAAGGGCCGCTCGTCGAGGTAGATGGCGATGGAGCAGTCACTGTCCGATCTCGGGCAGGGTCATCACCTTGCAGTCTTCGAGAATTCGTGAAATTCACAAAATAATATCTCACGGGGTAAGCAGACCTATCAAAGGTCGCATCGGCAGGTTGGAAAGGAAGTTTCTGATGCTGAGGGAGACGGTGGGGGTGATCGCGGCCCCCTGAGCCTTTCTGAGGGGTTGATGCATCTCGCAATCGGCCTCGCGATACGGTCCCTGGGAGTAACGAAACGAGCGAGCCATTTTTGGAGCACAAGCCACTGCTCAGGTCAACCATATAGGAGTTTGGGTCAGAGCAGGCGAAGCCGGCAAGATTGTGCTCATGTAGAAATGATAGACCCTCGAGTATTTGGCGGAAGAAGTCGAGGTACTGCGCCACAGTGGACATTGGAGGGGAGTTAAACTCGTTCAGGCGCTCTATGCAGAGATAGAGATGCTTTGAAGCAGGGTCGTAGTCGACTGTTTGGAGGATGTGCGGACAAGGGTTCCAAGGATCTTGGCGAAGGTCGGCGGAATTGAGGTCGAAGATGATAGAGACTTCAGTGGAGTCGCGAGGTACTCGCTTTATCATGAGCGCGATCTCCGACCGCGAAGACGAAAGAGATGTGACGGGATTGGGATCGAAGGTAACCTGAGCATCTAGTGTCAGTGTTTGTACGAGCAATACTCATAAAACCAACTCACAAAATTCTGTGGATCGAGTTCATCGAATGGGTTCTCAGGTAAGCTGAGAAGCTCGTCGACGATCGCATGGTAATCCCTAATGGAGACCAATGAGCACGCATTCCATCAGTTCCAGAAAAACGCGAGGTAGAAGGAACAGGTTTTACGTACGCTAGAGATGACGTCACTGACGATACTGACTGTGAGGGTGAGGGACACCACGACGAGCAAGCCACCCCAGAGTGATAGATAGTTCCGTGGCCGAAATTTCCAATGGTGTCGAGATCGAGCTCACCGCCACGACCTTCTAGCCGAGGAATACGTTCGAGAGGATGACCGAAGTCTGCAAAGATTTCTGCTGCCTCCTCTAGTGGTACGTCGCTCTCAGCTGCATCTGACTCTGTATCCGATGTGTAGTCGGTGAAGTCTGGACTATACTTGGGTTTACGTGCAAAGTAATCGTCGACAGTCTCATCGCTCTCGGAAACGGAGTCGAGGGCCGGAGAGGCGAAGCACGAGCTATGCGCAGACGAGACCGAACCAAGGAGGTCTGCGGGTGGACGCCACTTGAGCTGCATGCCAGTGAGAGGTGCCGGTGGTCGAGAAGGAGACGACATACCATGTTCAGGACAATACAAAGATGTTGTTATAGTGCGGCGGTGGAAGAAGGATCGAAGAAGAGACATCTTGTCACAAGCGCTCTCCCACTAATTCTCCAATTTGGTCCAGGACTGGGTCTCACGTCGATTTTGAGTTGCTTCGCGTCCGGTTCTACCTCCGATCCACAGCTATTTATCCTCCCGCCATCCTCGCTTAAAGTTCACCCAAAAACGCTGGGGACTCGCCAGCTACCTAACCTCCGTAAGCTAACAGCATATCCCTGTAGTTTCCTTTGCGGACCGTGGTAAGGAATTGCACAGGTAGTCTCCAATATGCGTTCCAGAAATAGGAATTCCATCCGTAACCCTAGATTGTCTATTTCGGCAGTGGCCAAAGCACGTGCCAGGACCTCTTGCATTGAATCTTCTAAATCTGGCCCCTATCTCCAGCGGAGTGTAAATGTAGTGTGTGGAGACGGGAGAGGATCTACGCTCTCCAATTTCACCCCCAAATGACCTGAGCTCCATCCGAAGCATCTCCAAAGCTTAATGCTCCGGTCACAAGACCACTTAAATGAAATAAGCGGCCAGGGCAAGTACAACCTACCTCTGGCGAAACACTCAGGATCGCAAAGAAGATGTGATGGATTTTCGGAAGAACACGATTGTCTTGCGGCTTCCTCGCTGTAATTCTTGCAGAAAAGCTGCTTCTACGCAAGCCTCATATACAAAACTGGATTGACTTCGGCCACACCAGCAACTCAAATCAAGCGCCACTGGTAATATGTCGGAACCCAGGCCCGGACAGTGAAGCAGAGCGTCCAGATTTACAGTCGTCATCACAATTCGAAGAAGTCACAAGTATAGATTTGTTTCAGTGTCGAAGTAATATTTATGTTCTGTGGTCTTGGGGTAATAACCATCAACAGTTTCTAGGTCATGCAGAATATCATATCAAGCCACCAAACGTCACCAGCTCCTACCGATGTCCGCCGTCTCTCGTTCAGCGCAACCATATTGCTCCCACCTGATCATAACATATTGATCATCTACAACAAACTCACTGAATGCCCACGCGGCATCTTCTTCCCTCTCAAAGTCAACCTAAATTTATATTCTCTATCAATCATATCAAATTCGTTTGGTCGACTATAAAAAGAAAGCGAGCGAGATGCGATTACTAATTCTAAACTACCGAAGCGAGTGTCTCGGAATATAAAAAGCAAAAAAGTCCTCAAGAGATGCGAACCAAGGGGAAAAGAGGCAGTGCAAGCGAGCGTTAAAACCGAGGATATGATGATATGATACGTGGAGTTCAAAAAAGAGTGTGTGATGATCCAGTCAACGAGCGTAAAGCGGAGATGTTGCTACTCTACAAAATTGGTAGAATATTATATGCGTAATAGGTCCCTCCCGTCCAAAGGGATATATATCATGTCTGTCCGAAGAAAATGTGCCAGGTAACAGCAAATGCAAAAAGCGAGAGACTAGGGTAAAGGGGAGATAGGAGAAACGGGGGAGGGGGAGAAGAAACCTAGGTAACCGAGTAGTCCATGTGCATATAAGAGTTTATGATGTCGACAAAGTAGAAAGAGAAAAGACTGTTCAAGAGATAAGAGAAACGTGCGCATGATGTAAAAGAAACGTCTATGACTCCGAGAGAATTTTATCAATGGACTGATTCAAAAAGTCCTTTCTAGAAGAAAGATCCGCCTTAGGGAACCGGGAGGCGATCGCCTCACGAGCAGTCCTATTAGTGATAAAAGCAATCAGCACATGCCCTCCACGCCACTGAGAAAAACTCACTTTTTGGTAACAGACATCAAATCTTGCGTACTCAGATAGTTCCTAAGTGCCTGGAACAACTCCTCATCCGTAGGATTCTCCGCCATACTAGGCGTCGCAAACGGATTAACGCTGGTAGCAAACGAGAACGTAGACATCGGTCTCTGCTGCCCAAGCGCACCCATCGAAGGTGGCGGTGGCATTCCACCAAACCCACCACCCTGCGACCCATGAATACTACCACTTCCCATCATGCCCATATTCATTCCCAACGGCATCCCATACATACTCCCCGTATTCTGATACCCGAGCGTGGGCATCATAGGCATGTTATTCGCCGTAGGCCCACCATAATCCGAGCCTCCACCAACCGAAGGAGGTCCACCAAATGGCATAAACGGAACCTGGGGCATCCCACCGCCATACTGCGACATGGGCTGCTGAGGCGGCACGGGACCACTCCTATGCGAAATGTTACTATGCGATTGTTGACTCCCAAGACGGAGGTTCGGGTTGCTGCTGTTATTGTACGTCAAATTCGTATCACGGAAATAATCGCCTGCTTGAGATGCTTGATGGTACGTATGCGGTGATTCTTCACGCGAGCGAGGTGCACGATAAGGATCCGAACGAGGTTTGCTGTACTTGCTATCGTAGCCGGTTTCATCCGAATGACGCGATCCCATTTCCCAAGCTTCCGCTTCGTACTCTGTACCCCAGATTATTCAACAATCAATTCAGACGCAAGAGCGGCTAGAAACTCACCACTGAATTTCTTGAGCGGAATCATACTCTCATCAAACTTCTCTTCCTCGCTCATCAACACCTTCTTCTCCTTTCCTTCACCAACAACAACACGGGTATTACCCCAACTAAACTCATCCATACACCAGAACGAGTAAACCGGCAAGAAGAAACTGTAAATCGGGTATCTATACCATCCCATCAGTCATCCAATCACAGTCTACGAAAAGAGAAAATAACATACGAAGCGACATAAACGACCATCCAACCAACGAGCATGAACTCGCGCTTAATGATGAAAATGATCGCCTGCAAACCATACACAACCGCTAACATGATAATCGCAATCTGCGGAAACGCAGCCGCCCGCGTCGCAACCACAATAATCAGATACATGAGCTACAAAAATCATCAGCATCCCCCTTCCCGAAACCTTGAAATCACAACTCACGTAAACGACCGTGGCAGGAAGAATCTACCATCAATCACCCAATCAGCCCTCGCATCCATCACCAAAGAAACCACCGGGGGACTCACCAAAGTACCCAACAAATCAATAAACACGAAAAACCTCATCGAAAAACAACAAAACCCAAACAACTCCGGCAACAGCACCAATTCACACAGATTATGCACCGTCGAGTTAATCCATCTCCTCCTCTGCGAAAACAACACTCTCCAACTCTCGGGGGCCATAGTCCTCGCCACAGCATCCGGACAAAACTTGGTCTTAAACGTCGGGAAATGTTTCATCAACAGTGTCGTCAAAAACCGATCTTCACCCAAGGAGAACAAATTCTTCTTGTGCAGGGTGTCGACGTTGGGTTCCGCGTACTCGTCGATGATGCGGTTGGAGATGATTATAGGTCGACCTTTGTCTGCTGTGCGAACGCGGTAGAGGGAGAAACAGCCGGGAAGACAGGTTACTGAGCCAAAGAGCGATTCGAAAGCTTTGGAAAGATGGTGAGAGATGTAGTATTCGTAGACTTGAATCATCGTCCACCACGACCCTTCTTCGTTTTCGAGTTTCGTTTCACCGCAAATACCAATGATACTCGAATCGTCCGCGCAAGAAGCCACGAGTCGATTAAGTGAGCTCGGAGTCACAGTCTACCCATTCAACGTCAGCACGACAACAGAAGCAGGAGAAGGGGGAGGGACGTACGGTATCAGCATCAACAGTAAAGATATACTCATAAAACGCCGGATCGATCCCAATAACATTCCTCATCTGATGATAAACCTCCAACTCAAGCGGCGACATAGGAGCATCAAAATGCACCCTATTCAAATAATGCAACAACAATATCTGAGAATCTCGCTTGCCTCGATTACCAGGCTTCGACCGTTCAGTCGGTTTACCAACTTTCACCACAACCATATACCTGTCCCACGCGCTCGTTCAGCTACTAATACGGAGGAGAGGAGAGAGAAAAACGCAAGGAGGACTCACGGAACGACATGTCCCTCAAACTCATACAGCCCCGAATACACCTTCCCATAATTAATCGCCCTACTCCCCTCACCCACACTCTTGAACATCAACGGCTCCGGGTCCAACTTCGGGTCCACACCCAAAATATCCAACACAATCCTCGGCGTCGTCCTATCGTTCCCACTCCCAATAATATTCCCATCACAAATGATGAAAATCAACTTGCGTTTATCGTCGTAGTTGAGCGCAGCGAGCGAGTCGATGGTGCGGCGGAGGGAGTCTTCGCCTTCGGTGTAGCACGGGACTTGACAGAGCACGAATTTATCTTGGTTCTCCGGTTGGCGTTTTGAGCCTAGTTGAAGTGCCGCGAGGACTAACACAAAAACGTCAGCCAAAACCATCAAAAAATCGGAGAGAAAGGAATCGTACACTTCAGCCCCATACTAGCCATCAAAATCCCACTAGCAATCAACAACATATAATTCTGCACCTGACACCTCGGCGTCTTCCTGAAATCCGTCTCCCCTATAAAAAACATATTCTTCAAACACACCGTATTCCTCCCCCTCGTGTCAGGATCCATTGCGCCCAACACAGCATTCAACTGTGTCGTGATATCCTGTCCCGATCTTTGCCCGAAAATGTCAGAGATGTTTTGGTCTAGGAATGCGTATTGCGGAGCGTCAGAGTTGAGGGAGACGGTGTTCATGTAGTCTGTGAGGTCGTAGAGCCCGTTGTCCCAGACTGCCCAAATCCTGCGCACGAATCACCAACCGTCAACCATCAGCCAGGAATAAATCAGTAAAATCCAATCGCGCACGCACCTCTGAATATCCTGATCCGCAGCCTGAGTCTTAATATCCTTCCAATCCCAAACCAACGGACCCTTCCTATAATTCCTCATCTTCGGCAAAAACACACTCGTATACCAATCATCCTGACTCAGCGCCTTACTAGCACTCCCGCTCCCACTCCCACTCTTATGCACCGCCAACGGCGCATTCGGCGTGAAATTCTTGTACGTCAGCGCCATATTCCAGTCCGTCACGAGCCCCGGACACGCTAGCGGCAGCGGCGGGGGGAAGTAGTCCGTCATATCCTGTCCAGCGAGGACGTCGAGCGAGTCGACACCGTTCGATGGGAGGTTAGCGATATCCGAATGTTGTCCCCACACGAAATTCGACACGTCGTACACGCTGCCCTGCACCGAGACCCAAAAATCATTCGAGCCCTGATGCTGCGACACCTCCGAGTTATTCCACGCCTTATCGAACCCCGGACACAACAGTCTCCCAAACTCGACAATATAGAAAATAACCACCGCGTTCAGTAGAAATATCAACCAGAAAATCGTCACTTTTTCTCGCCATGCTAGTTGTACGTCGGGGCGTTTCATGCGGCCGAGGAATTTGAGCAGGAAGTTGGGCATGAACCATGTTGTTGCCCAGACGATGTAGAGCCACCATCGCCGCGAGCGGGTTGTGGGCACTTCTTCGACTGCGTTTGGTGCGTCTTTGACTACGAGGCCTTCTTTTGCTAAAGTGGATGGATGGGGGAATGCTCCCGGGCCGGAATTGGGGTTTGGTGAAGAGGGCATCCCAGGCGACTTCTTATCCCAATCTGACCAGGCACCACCTTCGTCTGTACCACCATTAAACGAGCGTTGACCGATATTCGGCGTCGGCAATCCGCCAACTGCATATCCCTGACTCGGATCATTCAACCGTAGAAGATTATCAGCGCTCTCCGACCCGAAATATCCACTCTGCGTTAATCCGATGCCAAGGGACCCAGCAAGGTCTCGTTCGTGGGTATAATCCGTCGCATCATCACCGCCCGCACCAGCATCATAATCATCCTCAACGACATCCGCAGAATTCTTATGCTCCTTCTCTAGAGCCCGCACTTGATCTTCGACGGTTTTCCACGCAGGATACGCTAACCAGATACACCTATGACCAAGTGCGTAATCCACACCTTCCTTCCAACCATTACTCCGGACGCACTGCGTTATCCGCTCTTCGTCGCTCCCTCGCATGGTAGGAACGTATCGTTCACAGAATTTGGTCAACTCCATGTCGATGGTGAATTCGACACTTTTGCGAGCGACGACATCGGGTAAGAGGAGGGAGCGAATTTGATTCTTGACGCGACGTTTGTCGAAAGAGTTTGGTGTGGATGAATCGTTCGGTCGGATACACCATACCGTCCAGATCCGTGACCGATCAAGCGACGAAAAGAGTTCGGAGAGCGTAAAGTTGAGCTGGGCAGTAACAGGGTACGTTTTCGCCGGGTCCAGACGCGGATGTTCGTCCACAGGCGAAGCAGAAGAGTCTGTAACGATACTCGTAGGTTGACGTAAAGGCCGCGAAGACACCTGCGCCTGAACCACGATATTCTCATCCTTACTATGCCTCTCCGCAGCCAAACTAGGTCCCGAAAGCAATTTCGAGACGAAAGGATCACTTGAGCCACGCAACAACGTAACATACGCGGAATCAAGCAGATCCGAATCCTTCTCGACGAACCCTGAGATATCGTAAGTGGCAGATCCGGCATAGTGGTTAATACCGAAGAGGAAACGATCCTGGGCGCCACCGACAGAGGGGGAAGCAATGTATGAAGCGTGCACGCCAAACTTGGATGCCATTTCCTGCAGGAGGTCGGAATCCTTGTGATCGCTGCTCTTGCCAGACTTGAACGACGAACAAGCCTTGTTCATCACGCCAAGCAAACCACCAGGCTTACGCTGCGCTCGCTCGTTGAGCCCAGCACCACGGAGTAGCTCAACACACGCTCCGTTGTCCATAGTCGAGATATTTGGTAGGCTGATGCCATCACCGGCAATCTGACCATTGTAGCCGACGTTCTCGAACGTGTGACGGAGGATATAGGAGTGCAACAGCTCGTCGTTGAAATTGATGCAAAACTCCTCAAAGCCGTTCTGGCCGTATGCGGAGATGAGTGGGGCGGCGCCTGTGAGAGCAATGGAGGTTGTTCCGGAGGGATTACGTGTCTGGAAGCCTGGCTGGTCAAGGAGGACGATTTGTGTGTGTGGCGGGGGATCTTTGGCATTTGGAGCGAGTCGGTGATTGGCGGTCTCGACCACAAACGCAAATAGAATAGCGTACAGGTCTCTGACGCAGTGGTCACGCTGTGCGGCGGCCTGCTCCGCAGAAAGAAGCACGGTGTAGAGCTCCTTCCGCACGTAGCTGGTCTTGTTGGTGAGGACCTGTGCGAGGTCGTCTGCAGGGACGCCGAGGAGACGTGCAGCGTGGTCGAGGACCTCTGGGTTTGTGATGTAGGCGGCGACGTCCTTTGCATCTGGGTCGACGAACTGGAGGTTGCCTAGAAGCAGGATGGCAACAAGGAGACTAAAAATAGAGGTCATGTGCTTGTGCTTGAAGCCGAGGGTGCGCATTGCAGCGCGGAGGTCCCCCATTCCGATCG
>JANIEX010000227.1:0-44778 GCA_027627405.1 Leucocoprinus birnbaumii
GCCAAGGACGACACGGCGTCTGATCTCCAGCGACTCCGTCCTTCAAAAAGTACCCCGCTCCCGCTCTCTGGCACACGCCCTTCTGACCCCGCCACAGCTATGCAGAATTCGTGCTCATCTCAAAGGAGATCTCCGTCCTCGAAAACGAGATGCTCGAGCTCAAGGACCTGCTGTCCGAGTACAAGTCCATGCCCTCCATGCTCCACATCCCCCGACCCTACCTCCTCCAGCACCGGCGTCCTGTCCACCTACAAGCGCTCTTCCGTCGCCGATCTCCGCATTCTCTACTTCAATCAGATGCAGGCGCTGCATGCGTCCATCGAAGGCGCCGCCAAGTTCGTCCCAACCACACCAGGACGCCACGTCGTGGGCGAGATGGAGGGCGTATACAGTCTCAATGCCGCGACCTACAAGGTCGTCGGCAAGGTCAAGTTTGTCATCCTCGATGATGCCGTTCTTGTGGCACGCAGGAGAAGGAGAAATGCCGGTGGTGCTGGCGACGGATCGACTGTCAACGAGGGCAAACTTGTGGCAGAAAGGTGTTGGGCTCTCAACGACATGCTTGTCCTCGATACCAAAGATTCTCCTAGTGCGTATGGCACATACTGCCAAGGATTTCGCTGACTATACAACAGACATGACCAATGTATTCAAGATTCGCCAGGGCAAAGAAACCCATGTCTACAGAACAGAAAATCCTGCAGACAAGAAGACGCTCCTCGCTCAATTCAGACAGGTAGCCGACGAACTGGCTGCCAAGAAGCGGAAGGAACGCGAAGGCGAACACGAGCGACGCAAAAGCATGTGGCAGGGCGGTGATGTCCGTTTCCCCCTTGTATGCGTCAATCCCCGTCTAAAGTCTCTTTTAGAGGAGCTCCGCTATACCCCCTATGCCCGAATGGATGGCTGATCTTGCGAGAAGAGGCGGCGAATTTCCCGGCGCCAGCGAAGCTGATGACGCTAAAGAAAAGACCGAACGTGATGCTCGCTGGGTAGGAGAGTGGTCGGACGACTTGACCGTCGCAATTGCCCTTCGCGAGTGGACCAAAGCTGTAGACCTCGTTGAACAAGGTGTGTGCATCCATGTCCAGTTATCCAAAAAGTTGACCCAGGATCAGGTCAAGCGCGTCTATCAACGATCCCCGCCCTGCAAACCAAGCTCCCCAACCTGACAAACCAATTGACGGCTGCACTTCTCTCATCACTCTCGGTTCCTTCTAACAAAAAGTCAACCTGTGTTATGTTGATCACTCTCCTCATACGGCTAAAGGCTGGAGCTGCAGCACGTAAAACCTATCTGGAGATGCGCACAGGTGTGATCACCGGGTTAATGAGAAGGATCCGTTTCGAGGGAGATATCACCTCGTACGTTGGTGATCTCAGTGTTGTCTGGTTCACGGGCATCAAACACACTGCGGATTGGTACTTGAGTAGTTTCAAGGACAACAACGAATCAACCAGCGGTGAGTTGTGCGACTACCGCATTTTTCAAATACTGAGTCTGCGTTAGCACTTGTTGTTTGGGCTCATGAGCAGCTCAAGACATTTGCAGAGATGTTCAGAAAGCAGGTCTATACCAAAGATGTCGAGGCTGGCCTCGTTGAAGAGTCTATTGAAATTGCGCATCTGCAGAGCAACAAGGTATGCTCTTTTATTGTCCTAGCAATTGCAGACTAACGTCCATTTCCAGCTGCTTCGAGAACATGGCCTCGATTTTAGCTATCTCCTTGACCAACTTCTAGTTGAAAAGCCAAAGGAGATTGAGAAAGGCTCGAGCAGCTTTTCATTCAGTGCGCATAGACTCTCCAAGCAAGGAGATCTATCAACGCTACTTCAACAAGTAGACATAACGCAATCTAATTCCCAGTCTCAAGCAGACAGCACAGAACCTTCACCGATTCAAACACTGCCGTCCGCACCACCACCGCCCATGCTCTCAGCTCCTCCTCCGCCAACACGCCGTCGTTCACCAGCACCACCATCAGCTTTCCGGGAACCTACGAGCCCGAGGAATGGTACACCACCTCCTTCAGCACCGTCATCGTCGCAAGGGGACTCTGTCAAGGCTCCTTTGGCTTTGAAATCACCACAGCCGCAAATGCCATTATCGTCTGCTTCTGTATATCCATCTTCTCGTAGTCGTACGCCTGTGGGTGCGGGATCCGCTACACTCAATCCAGGAAGTAGTATGGTTTCCCCTATGCCCTCGCCTATACCTCCATCTTCTGCACCTGCAACGGGTCTAGGACTCAACAATCTTAACACTTCAGCTACGCCACAACCACGTCGCCGTGGCACACCAGGAGGAACTAACAGTGCTGGGGGCAGGGATTCTCCTCCAGTTCCTATGACTCCTGTCGGCGGTCGATCAAACATGAACCCTTTTGGTTCACTTCGAGGAAGACCATCGACAGAGGGATCAGGGGAATGGGGTGAAGGATCAAGCGGTATGGTTAGTCCTACACTGACCGGTGGTGGGAGCGTTAGATCCAGGGCACCGAGGATTAACCCGTCGTTACCGCCGAGGTCTGTTAATAGACCTGGGAGCTTACTTGCTGCTAATAGTACGGGAAGCTCGGGGAGTGCGACGGGAAGTGGGCAGGGACAACAGCCTAGTCCGAGGGGTGTTGTGCCTCAGAGGGAGGGGATGTTTTGAATTCGTTTCTTCTTACATTGCTTTTTCGTTCGATTTTTGTGTATGAGTAGTTTGGAACTTTTTTGTGTGGGTATCATTGCATTGCATTGCGGTAGACTACAGGACAGATTACATGAGAGGTATTTTGACCAGCATTAGTCGGATGGAACTATTTTTACTTCAGTAAGAGTTGCCATAGATTGCCGTACGACTCACTAGGTGGGTAATCAATGTTCTCTGGGAGAAGGTACCATGCCCCTGCAACATACAATTCAGCAATCAAAACATATCATTCAGCTGAGTCGAGCTGGTACGCACTATCTTCTCCTGGTTTCATATCGGCGGTAGTGTTACCATCTCCAAGGAAATAAAACCGATTCTTTGCATCCCCATCTAGGCGCTCGTAGTTGTAGTCTTCCCAACGAGGATGTTCGTATGTCTTGACTGCGTGGAGTGGGGAGCCTGGCCAGAGAGCTATGATGCGGCCTTCTTCGGCTTTTCCGGCCTTGTACCAAGAGCGACATTTCTGGCCAAAGGCTGTCTGTGGAACGTGAATGATCAGACGGTCGGTTGAATGAGTAGGTTTCTTCATACCTTTGGGAAATAAGCCTGTTCACCTCTGAGTAAATATCACACTCTGCAAATAGACAAATGGTCCATACCTCCAAATATTCATCAAAATCATCCACAGCCTCCTTCTTAGCCTCCACACTCTTCAACCTCTCTCTCTGCATCTTCAAAACAACATTAACAATATACTCAACCTGCTTCTCAATCAAAATCAACAGCGAGCCAGCTCCCACAGCAGAATTAGGTCCCAGGACGTGGAAAAAGTTGGGAAACCCTTCAGCTGTGAGACCGAGGTATGTGACGGGGTGCGGTGTGTATTTATCTGCGAGGTCGATTCCGTTGCGGCCGATGATGGGGAAGTCTGGTTTGCCCGAGGTGTCGTAGCCGGTTGCGCAGATTATGATGTCGAGAGGGTGGGTTTTGTCGTCTGTGGTTTGGATGCCGGTGGGTAGGATTTGTTTGATTGGTGTTGAAATGAAGTCGACCTGAGGAAAGTAAAGATAGGTGAGGAAGGTGTGAGATGCGTGTGGGCTCGATGACGCACGTTGTCCTCGCAGATTGCTTCGAGGTATCCTGGGCCTGGGGTTAGTCTCCGACAACAGATGGAAAAGCTGGGGATGACTGGAATCATAGATATATGTGTGAACCTGTAGCCTCAGAAGCGTGCAGGAGGTATGTCTTACGCTGTTCAGCTATCCAGGGTTTCTTGGATAACCGTTGTACCATATCCTTCTTGAATTCCTCCTGAGCAAATTGATTTATAGGATGACCGTAGAGTGTAGCAAGATGTGCTCCCTTAAGTAACGATCAGCATGACAGGTGTGGACCGAGCTGGAAAATACCAACATTAAGTCCGTCTTCTAATGCATGACGCCACTTTCGGTACTCCTCGTCATCTTTGAATCGGTTGAAGTCCTTCTCTTGGAAGTAATCTAGGGAAATTTCAGAGATAGATCCATAATAGTGCCCCATTTGGCTTACAGTTGGGAATATCCTCGCCGCCTGAAAGCTCGAAGAGCTTGTCTTTCGAGAATGTACCAGAAATCCAAGTCTTTCCGCGGACAAAGTTGACGAGATGCTTGACCCTGGGCTGTAAGCTTGGGACGGTCTGGATAGCAGAAGAACCCTTGAAAAGAGAGCGGATCATAAATTGAAGGCGACTCAACCTCCACTAGAGTTTGAACGCACCGCTCCGATCACACCAACCCTTTTGTCGCCCCATGTCTTGACAGTGTCTTGCCAAGGACCTTCTCCATCCTTTGTCTTCCATTCTGCACTGTGAATGAGCTCTCCTTCAAAGGTTTCAATCCCTGGAATATCGGGCCAGGATGGTATCCTGAGATTGCCAAGAGCAGATAGAACAACGTCGGCAGTCTCTTCGAGCACCTCAGTCTTGGGTTCGTCGCCTGGAATGGTCTTTTTGATTGAAATATGCCATTTCCCACTGGGCTCGTCGTAGCGGAGACGGGTTACGTGATGCCGGAGTCTAATGAAAGGTAGCAGTTTGTATTTGTCGACAACGCCTTGGAGATATCGTAGGATTTCAGAGCCAGGGGAATAAAATGATGACCAATTTTTCTATTCTGGATGAGTCCCAAGGCAGAGAGATCACTGTGACAGGTACTCACGTTGGGTTCAAAGGTGAGCTGATACTATAGAACCAATTATAAACATCAAATTAGAGTTCGGCCGACAGTCCATTGAATGTGGCGCTTACACAGTGAGAAGGGATATCGCAGCTCAGTCCCTGTCGGTATTGCAATCAATCAAGAGCCAGGTTCGATTGCGTGTCAATTACTCACAGGATATTTATTCATGTACCATGTACCGCCAATGCCCCCATTCGCTTCGTAAATGGTCAAGTCGACATTCTTCACCTTTTGGCGCAGCCTGGACTCAGGTCAAATATCTCTTGTGTTGTCAGACCATGCAGCGATATATACCTGATCCCAGCAATTATACCTGGCAAAGTCCTTGAGTGTAGGATTCGGATAGAAGCCCAGGACGAATCATACCGCCGTATCCAGCGCCGATTACCGCAACTTTGATAGGGCGCGATTCATCCACACAGAAATCGCCCAGTTTATAAGGGGACATCGTGAACGCTTTTCCGGGGGGAACACAAACAAGAAAGAACAGAACTTCCTGGCTCCTAGTTCAAGGGAATTTATAGGCCATACACCTGGATCTATATTCTTCCTTGGACAGTCCTGTGGGCACCTGCTTGGCAACCACAGTCCAAGTGTGGATCCGCGGAACCGTAGATTACTCCAGGGACTGTGATAGGAAGTAATATCAAGCAGCCGGTCACGTTCGAGTCGGACGAACTGTCAGAACGGCTTCCAGACACAAAACAGCCATTGAAAGAGGCGGATAAGCAGTCATGCCTCTCAGGCCTTATTTAAACCCCATTCAAAACCCGTAAGAGCATTGAGAGCATTACTGCACACCGTATTGGCTGCTAACTGGGGTTAGTACAGATCTTGGAGGTCAGCCGGAGACGAAATCTCACAAGTTCACAGCTCTTCCCACTAAGTTGGATCGCTTTCCTGGGGGCGGATGAATAGTTCATCCAGCCATGTCGAGGTTGTCC
Source organism: Leucocoprinus birnbaumii (assembly GCA_027627405.1). Taxonomy (NCBI): domain Eukaryota; kingdom Fungi; phylum Basidiomycota; class Agaricomycetes; order Agaricales; family Agaricaceae; genus Leucocoprinus; species Leucocoprinus birnbaumii. The sequence continues at coordinate 5,799 of JANIEX010000227.1, forward strand.
ACTAACTTGAATTTCAGCCTTTTGTGCGTTCAGCTGCTCTTATTTTCTGATAGCTGCGCCGGTTGAGAAATCGACATAGTCTGTTAGCAAGCGATCGCTTTGCCTTCTGGTTGCTGTCACTCCGAATATCGTGTCACAATCAAGCTGTAGCCGATGTCATGTTAATTTAGGGATAAAATTACATTTAAATTCGAAAATACATGCGAAGTGTGTCTATTCAAGTTGTGGACGCCCTACGAAAAGCAGCGTGATCTTGGGCCCTATCAGCCTTCCTGGCCAATGTGATCGCAGCTTCAGCAGCGCGTTCAATGGTAGGCTTAATGTCAAGAGGAGGTGCTCGAATGAGAAGCTCTGGAGGAAATTATCATCAGCGGGAGCCCTAGACAATCAAGAACAATTACTTACCTTTAAACAAGAGGACATAGCGAGTGATTCTTTGTGTTGGGAGTATTGCAAGATCCCGCACTGACGGCTTTGATGGCGCTTTGCCTTTTGAGTTTCCTGTGACCATCGACGCAATGTCCTCAAAATTCACAGTTTTGGACTGTAATTTTCGCCCCCATGATCCAACAACGTTCTTCGTCAATAATGCCTTTTCTCCGACAACTGAACCAACTCCTACAGGAGAACTGTTTGAACGCCTGACTAGAGTGTCGAGCATTCCGAGTGCATCCCCATTGAAAAACTGCCCCACGACTTCACACCACTGAATAAATGCTTCTTCCAGCTGGTCATAGACTTGTAGAAATGCAGCACAAACACCCATAACACTTGGGTTGGCTTCCATTAAGTCAACAAGGCGAGTGCTGGCATCAATCAGGGCAGGCAATCGCGAAAGCATGAGGGGAGTTGGGCTGGATTGGGTCTCTCCTTTGAGCAAAACGTGCAGGGATGCCAGATAGTGGCGCTCAGTGAGGACCAGTTCTCGACAGGTAAGGACCGCTCGTCGAGCAGAAGACCAAGCCTTGGCGATGTCTTCGGGAACAGAGTCTGGGGCCCGAGGAGATGTATTGGTTCCATCTGGTGATCCTGGGTCTAAACAACCTGGTGTGTCTTCTGCTGGAGTGATGGGATCGGATGAGAACCCAAATGCGAATCTCTCAGTGGAGCGTAGACGTCGCAGACGTAACTCTTCAAGAAGTTCTACGAGAGTCTCATCGGTAACTTGGTCGTCTGAGATTGCATTCGCAAGGGTCCACCGGTCGGCCTTAAAGTTCGATTGCGCACTGACGCCAGGAGGCGACTGTTGCGAGCGCGGCGTGATTTTGTCTCCTAGTTCGACTCTCCTTTCATCGCATTTCACGGGCCATGATGCTCTCCGATTTGGTGCAACTTGGGTATCGGATATTCTAAGCTTTGGCCACATGTAGGTATCCCCGATACGAGACGGTGCATAGCCCGACGCAGCGATAGGAGACGATATTTCCCCCCTCCAGGCAAGAGAAATCAAAGCCTCCGTACCCATTGAGTTGGAGATGAGGCGGGGATGAGGCGAACGCAGACCATGAAGCTGAGGCCGGTTCAACTGTGGAAGGAAACCCATAAATATTGGACTTGACACTGACTACCTGTGTTTACATACAGGGAGGCTTTCGGGAAACTTGACAAAGGAGGGGTGGCTTGGCCTGTAAAAAGATTTTTCTGATGGCCTAGGAAGTGTTTCGCTGCGCCTTGACCGGCAAGCGTTAATTTGGTTTTGGAAGTCAGAGGGTACACTCGAGGGCGCTCCAGCAGATAAAGGGCTCCAGGAGATGTGCGCAGGCTCTTGGCGGTAAGAGATGGGAGATGGGGGAAGGGATTTGAGTAGATTAGGGTATAGTTGGTGTTGGGTATAGGAAGATGTATCCAGAATATCTTCATTCGACACATCTGCGCCCATGACGATTCCGATCGGCTTCGAGAATGTACTTGAGGGATTCAAGAGAGGGGAAAATGTATCGGTCGACAATGCAAGGTGGAAAGGATATTCGTCACTGTCAGAGGACGAACTCGAGCTCGAGGGCGGTGAAAGTTCGGGAACCGACGTCATTACAGTGAGGGGATGGGAAAGGGTGGGCAAACCGAGAGTCTAGCGCTGGTGTTGAGATAATATATGGAACAGTACAGGAATGACATCAAGGAACCATGAATAGCGTGGCCATGACAAAATTTGGGACGAAGAGGCCCCCAAAGGTGTGGGGCTTACCATGAGGAAACCAAGGATGATGCCATCATCGACATCATCGCCAGCAGTCGTGCCAAAACTTGGCCAAGAAAGGCTGCTTATTGAGTCTACTAGCTCGGGGCTGGTAATAGTGTTCCGCCTGAGTATAGTATTGTCATGGCACAGAACATCGAGTTGAACAGTCTACCTGGCGACATTTCGCGGTCTTGAAACCGGAAATATAGGTGTCGAGACTTGACAACGATACTGGGAATGATAGTGTCATAACTAGGTTTCGCTATTGCCGCAGCACAATCTACAATCTTATATCTAGTGAGAGATTCGTCGAGGTCACAGAAAATTCCTGATGAACGTACTTGCGAGGCGTGAAAGCTTGAGCGAACTGAGGACTCGAGAGTAGGAAGTGCCAGTATTCGGAGCACGTGCTGTGCCGCGCAGTGATTGGGCCTACGACTCTCCGAGTAGCATCTAACGCAATTGCACCTCTCTTTATCCTTCTCAAGCCGACAATCAGGCATCCAATTCAGACGTCCAGGATACCGATACTGCGAAAGGTCTACGTACCTGTATCCTTGACACCTCACGCAACATACGTGTATGTGGGAGCGTACTCTTCAAGACCTCATCCGTGGGCTTCGTGCCAACAAGAAAGATGAGTCGAAGTTCATCGGCCAAGCAGTCGACGAGATTAGGCGGGAAATCAAGAGCGATGATATGGAACTCAAGGCTGGTGCTGTCATGAAGCTCACCTACGTACGTCTAATGTTATGATCGCGTCCACACCAATTCATCATCGTTTAGCTAGATATGCTAGGTTATGACATGAGTTGGGCTTCATTTCATGTCGTAGAAGCCATGTCTTCTCCGAGGTTTCATTTGAAGAGCGTTGGGTATCTAGCTGCTGCACAGTCGTTCAATGAAGACACAGATGTGCTCATGCTCACCACCAATTTGCTGAAGAAGGTCAGCAGTAATAAACCCTAGACAGGACTCTACTCACCGCTGGCGGCTTCCAGGATCTGAGCTCCAATCCTACCGATATTGCTATAACCCTCAATGGGCTATCCGCGTTTCTTACCCCCGACCTTGCTCGCGATCTTACAACCGAGTTAATTGCCATGATGAACCACTCTCGCGCTAATATACGCAAACGAGCGATTTTGGCCATTTTCAAGATACTGGAGCAATACCCAGAAGCAGGGTCACATGCCCGCCCCCGGTTGTTTGAAAAGCTAGACGATCCCGATTCGGGTATGTTATCTCGGTTCCTGGAGCTGTAAAGAATGACTCTCATTTCTTACAGGCGTAGTTGCGGCCACTGTCAACGTTCTCTGCGAGCTGGCAAGACGGAATCCTCACGATTACCTTTCATTGGCTCCTCAACTCTTCCACCTGTTGACAAACTCGACGAACAATTGGATGTTGATCAAAATTATCAAACTGGTGAGAATAATCTGAAGTGTATTACAGTTCTGGGGCTAACATGAATCTAGTTTGGATCACTTTCTCCATATGAACCGAGACTTGTCAAAAAGCTGCAACCACCCATTACGGAACTGATATCGACGACACCTGCGATTTCTCTTCTATACGAATGTGTACATACATGTATTATCGGTGGCATGTTGCAAGGTTCTTCGGGGGACTCCCTTGCGAAACTGTGTGTCTCCAAGCTTGCTGCATTCATCCAAGATAGCGATCAAAATCGTAGGTTCTTGTTCAATCTGGTACAGCCTTCGCTCAAATCCTGCTAGTCAAGTATATTGCCTTGCTAGCCATGACGAAGATTGTGCCGAGTCATCCCCACCTTGTTGCTGAATATCAAGATACGATCCTCGCAAGTGTCAACGATCCAGATATCAGCATTCGCATGCGTGCACTAGACCTTGTTACCGCAATGGTAAGGCAAATAACTTCATTTCCTACAGGCTATATCACATTCCAATTCTTTAGGTCAACAGAAGCAACCTACAGTCAATCGTTCAGCAGCTTCTCTCACATCTATTACCAGACTCTTCATCCTCTCTACCGTCTGCCACCCAGTCCCTCGCACAGAACTCCATGCATATTTCTTCATCCCTTACATCTCCCAACCAGTCACCATCATATCGTTTGATCCTATCCCAGCGTATCCTTTCCGTCTGCTCACGGTCGACTTACGAGAATGTCACCAATTTTGAGTGGTATATCTCTGTTCTCATTGACCTTGCACACGTTGCAAATGTGAACATTGGTGCGGAAATTCGAGATCAGCTAGTTGATGTGGTCGGTCGTGTCCGAGCAGCCAGGCGTTATGCGGTCCAGCAGATGTATTCAGTCCTTACTGACGACTCGATACTTCAAAATGCTGGAGAGGAAGGCAGTTGTTCTGAGATTCTCTGGGCTGCTGGATGGATAGTCGGCGAATATTGCCAGTCAGTATCATCCGCACAGGATAAATTCGATTTTGACTGAAGTGGAGTTCTTAGGGAACTAGCAGAACCTGAGCGGTTACTCCCTTACCTTCTCCAGCCAGAGATCACACGACTACCCCAAGATACTATCTCAGTTTATATTCAAGCTGCAATTAAGGTCTTCGGTTTTTGGACTTCTGAGTTGGCGCAACGCTGGGATGAAGACGAATTGCCAAAAGTTCAGAGCGCAGTGGAGAGTATTTTAGAGCGGATGAGCACCCTTGTCAGCAGCCCATACATCGAAGTACAAGAAAGGGTAAGCCATCAGCACCTTTGCGTCACTCTCTTTGCTTATACGGATTTTCCCCAACCACACAGGCTGCGAACATCAGTCAATTATGCAGTTTCATTGCTGCTGACCTCAATACACACCGGGCCAATAAAACGGCTATTCCTTCTGCAGGCTCTTCAAGCACATTTGACGATGGAATGGGCTCAATAGAAGTTAACTTCCCAAAGAGTCTCTACCTTATTGGGCCACTATTTTCATCGTACGACCTCAACCCCGTTGCTTCCCATGCACAGGCCAGTGTACCGATCCCCGATGGCCTGGATCTTGATGCATGGATAGTGCCGCCTCCACAAGAACCTATGGTGGTTCCCGAAGAGGTTGCCCCGGAAAAGAAGAAGAAGAGTAAGAAAGGGAAGGAGAAGGAGAGTGAAACGAATGGAAAGAAGGCCCGAACATCTTCCAAGAAGAAGCAAAGAGAGATAGAGCTTTTACAGGACGGAGATGTCCTCACGCCCGTTGATGCAGATGTTGAAACAGTAGAAGAGCGAGAACGGGTGGGTGAACCCGTGCTGAAGAGGCCAAGTATGACACTAACTTGATTATATGCGCAGCGGAAAGCAGAGAGGAGAGAACAACTAAAAGATGATCCGTATTACATTATTGAAGATGCACCGCACAAGCCGACTGATGAGGAAATCGATACGATCCCCATCGTGCGATTAGAAGAAATGCCTTCAATAGTGCCAGGTAAGCGAACGAGTCTTGCTGTCTTCCATGTATCTTAGCTACTCTAAACAAAGATGCATCGAGTCGAAGACCAATCCTCAGAGCAACCGCACAGGATTTCTCCTCGCCGGATACGTTCGTTGTTGACAGAGATGGAGAGATGCCCGAAAACGCCATTCTACGACCCACACCGACAACGAATCCAAGCTCTGGTCAAGCAACACCCATTGCAAGTGGTAGTCTACCGAAACCCGCCCATCTGTCATCGTTTCCACAATATGAAACGCCCGATGATACACGAACGAGTACGCCGGAACCAATCAAAGTCGTTCGCTCCAAGAAAAAGGCAACAGGCGGCGACAAAGAGAAGAAGAAAAAGAAGCGGTCAGCGACGACGGCTTCTGGGGCAACCTAAGTTCTCATGGGACTATACATTTACGTTTGGATGGATTTTTCTCTTTTGACCTGTCAGGTAGCCGGTAATATAGACAGCTTGATTGAGATATTATCAATACAAAGTTCGTACGAGCGAGTACGAGTAAGGTACTACTTAAGAGGGTAGCAGTTGATATACAAGCTGAGCGAGAGAGTGGATAGCAGTCGATGAAACGAGAGATTGATGAGATAATGGAAGGAAAAAGAGAATGCGCTGTGCGTGTGTTGTGAGATAGATAGAGCTGGAGATGGAAAGCGCAGAAAACAAAGGTGTATACGAAATGGTCCGGATCTGAAGTATGCCCTGTAGGAGGGGGGATAGCTTATCCTCGGAATGATATTTAAGGAATGTCTTCGACGTGCTCAACGGAGTCAACTATCTCGTTGACGAGCTCCATTGTGACGCCTGGTATAATGCGTTCGGCTTCGGTGAACGCACGCTGTAGAGCGCTCAGAGCAATCCTCGCTTCCTGAGAGGAGACTCGAGGGAATAGCTACCAAGCATAAATTACTTAAAGTTCCGTAAGGATCACTGCAAGTACTCACTGAGGCGATGGCCGGCAGAACAACCGAGTCTAACATCGTCGTATCAGGAAGTTCCTCCTCGATATGAATATCTGCCATCTTCTGCTGGATGCTTCCTATTTTGGCAGGATAGGTATCAATATAATTATCATCATAATCCTCGTAATCATCCGATGGTTCTCTTTGAACGGATCTATGGTTTCCTTGGGGTATGGCATAATCCGTAGCGATAGGCTGGCCATGGTTATTGGGAGTATTCTGCACTGGAGCGTGCCTGACAGTATCTTGCTCAAAACGAGATTTAGATGGGGAAGAGGGGTTTGAAGGAATGGGTGGAAGATCGCCCTTTGCAGTAATAGAAGATGACGTAGAGAAGGATGCGTGCCCTCGTCTCATTTGGACAGATTCGTCGGAACCATCGGAATTCTGACGTCTCGGTAGATCGTCGTTCTCCCATGTGAGTGGCGGCCCAGAAACCTTGATTGAGCTTCTTCCTATCGTTCGACCTGAATGACGAACTGTTCCGAAATCCCACAAGTCCTCGGCTTCACCATTGCCATTCCTGGTTTTAGATGTGGGAGTGAGTGCAAAACGGCAAATGAATAAAAACGTCCACGTACATATCCATGACGTCAGGGTGCGGTTCTTCCTCTTCAATCCTCTCACCCCCTTCGGCTTTCCACCGTTCGTGTCGATCAATTAGTTCGGTCAAGTAATTGGTCTTCTTCGCCATACGAATGAATTTGTGCTTCAATAGATCTCTGGCAGTCGGTCGCTACGCAAGGGACGTCAGCCAGAGGGGTTCAGATTCCAACGAGGCCTCTTACATCGCGAGGATCTCTCTGAAGGCAGCAGGCAACGAATTCACGGAATGGTTTGGAGAAATTGCCTTCTAAAGTCGGCGGTGGGTTTTTGGGAATGAGAAATAGAACCTGACCACCAGATGATTCAGTAGAAAGTTGTCTGAGCCTGTGAGATACTCACCTTCATGGGGTGGAGCTCCGCATATGGAGGTTCGCCCTTGGCCAGTTCTATTGCTGTAATTCCCAGACTCCAGATATCTGCTTTGTGATCATAACCACTTTGCTTGATGACTTCAGGAGACATCCAATACGGTGTTCCAACGAAGGTGTTCTTTTTTGCTGAAAGCGTCCCGGACAATTGTCCAGAGACACCGAAATCTGCCAATTTCACCTCCCCGCCAGCAGATAGCAGAATATTAGCAGCTACTCGGAATATCAAAAATTGACAAAAGAGTAAACTGAGACTATAGCGGACCTTTGATGTCGCGGTGGAGTTTCCCTTCTGTATGCAGATAATCCAATCCTCTCAGCAACTCTCGGACGATGATAGCGATGTATTCTTCTCGAAAGACTCCAGGCTTCATCTAAAAATAGCAGTACGTCAGCACAGTTGAAAAACCCGTGCAAGCGACGTTACCAGGTCAGAGCATGAACCGCCGGAGCAGTACCTAGATACACGAGTTAGATCTTGCTCAGCAGACCAGAGAAGATTGCTCACTCCATAACGATCCATAGATGAGAACCCTTCAGGAAAGAGCCATGGTATCTGGAATGGACTGATTAACTGTGTGAACACAATGATTAGGATAAACGAACTTGGTGACATGAGGGGAGTCAAGCTGCGAAAGGATCTGTATCTCCTGTTGGATGTCCTCAATCTCATCTTCGGCACTCTCGAGGTCGATGATTTTGATCGCGACTGTTTTCTGTGTTCGCTTGTCAAAGCTGGGTTCAAAGTCAGACCTAGTTGATGAGGGATCCGAGCAAGAGCATACCCCTTGTAAACCTCTCCAAAAGATCCCTTCCCTGGGTAGATTATGCTGAATTAGTTCCGAGAGAAGCCGGAATGACGAAAGTGGTTAATTAGCGCACCTATTCTATCCTGTTTGACATAGAAATCCTCCGGATCCTGACTCCGTGTATCCTGACATCGTTGATGTGATCGTGAGTCAATCGAGGATTGCTGAAAAGAGAAAACGCGCACCATTGATCTTCAGGTCAGAAATGAAGAGAAAGCTTGAGCCTTCGTCGCCCGTTGTGCGTAGAATGAAGAGCAGATAGGGGTTGTCGGATCTGGGCAAGGAGGTGCGGAGTATGCGATGTAAGTGCGCTGCGAAATGGAGAGGCGCAGTGGCGGGACGGAGGGGAATGAGCGGGAGGAGGAGAGAAGAGTGGATGACTTAATTAATGCAGCTCAAGAGCTCAGGCTGTTGAGCGCCTTAATCAACCTCAGTCACAGTTGCTATATTTGGTAACCCTGGCTGACTAGTGATTTCAGAGGGTCGCGTCGCACCGCGTCAACGTGTTCTATTCGGTCGTCAAGCTCAACTCAAGCTAGTCATTTATGCTCAGTTATATTAAACCCAGGCGCTGACTCTGCTTGACGATGGCTCTCTTGCTGCTGGCGGAGGCATGTTCGGAAATATGACCCTTAGGCCTGTCTCTCTATCTCCTGAGCTCGACCTGTCGATTTCAATTCCTTCTTCCTCGCCGTTCGCTGATCCTGCAGCCCATTTCCGCTCTCTACATCTGACATCTATTCTTCTCAAAGCCTCCGCTTCTTCCCTACCTCGCCTCGCTCTTGCACACCAATGCCGAGCGATTTGTACCCCCGCCGGTCCAAGCCAATACGCTATGATGACGCACTCCGCAAAGAAGAACAGAAGTAGAAGGCCTAGGGCGCTCCATTGCTGGTCAAAGATGGATCTAGCGCCGGGTGCTGGGCCGGCGTCATCTGACGGGATTGGCGGCATGATTGATGATGTGCAAAAAGTATCAAAATCGAGGCTGACACCGACTTAAACGCTGTTCTTGGACTACCAGTTTCGAATTAGAACTAGATCCAAGTTACTGGGGCTTCTCAGTCATATTTGTCAACATTCGCTGTGGCTCTCGTGGCCAGCATCAGAACAAGAAATAACACTCCCAGAAATCCGCAGATTAGCGCTGGCCTGAGATGGTATCTTGTTCTTGGTACCCAATAAATGTGCCTGCTTTGACAAGTCGCTACAAATGAACTCTAATCACAAGCATCTCATACCGTATGCTTACCCAGTATCCCACATGCACCCTAATTTTATGGTCATTATTGGAGTAGCTCTCCCACTCGACATCGATTGCCATATTACAGGGTAATCTACACCGGCCTTTACCATTTGACGATAACACTGTATCACTGACTCAACTATGGCCGAGTAAATTGACGGTCCTGACTAGTTGGCGACATACCAAGCTGCAGCTATTGGTCCCGACCGAGGTTCCATCGCTCTCTTCTCATGCCACCATACTTGACCCTGCTTCGCTCGTTGCTTTAGCTCTCCTAATTCTCCTCAAATACTCGCAGTACGCCGCCAAGAAACTCAATCGACTAGCTCGCACAGGTCGGATCATCCGACATTGAAACGCTCAACGCTTGAAAGAAGCAAAACTCTCAGATTCTGTCTCCTTCGGTTATTTCTAGCTTTAGTCAGTGTGGGATGAGAGAATAGAATACCAACACCAAGAAAACTTCCCATGTCTCTCCAAGCCCAACCGGTACAAACCACTAGTCCTTCATTAGCCGATGCAAGTCGATAATACACATGTCCTCGCCGAGCATCGGTCTCGGCGACGATCAAAATCAGCTTAAAATAATTGGTTACCCGCGCTCTAGGATCCCGCTGATAGAACCTTTTTGCGGAGAGCTGCACACCATTTCATCCATTCTTGGTTGTTTATTCCCTCTCATGTACATCGATTATGAACCAATTTTCCGACCAACACCGCTGATATATATGCATATCTCAGCACCCATAATTATACTCCGAAATATATCAACCTTACTCTCTGCCTTGACTCTTGTAGGGAACACCTAAAAACACCAAGTCTGCCAGCTAAGAAAAACACTGCGTAGAATCCATAATTACGGTTTACTATATTTAGAACTAGACCTGCCTAAATGCACCAGGAGATCTGTCCATCTCACATTTCCAATCTCAGAATCTGCCTGATCACACGTAACCACGTTTTAAGCTCTTACTGAACGGGTCACCGGAGAACCGCGTCAGAGAAATGGTAGGTTCCCGTCCTTACGGTAAGCCCTCTCCCTGACTTCTACAGTTTCTACTCATTGGCTCTGGGCATCCGAGATTCTCTGGAAAGAAGCTGCTCGGGCCTTCTTCGAATGCGTGGCTCGTGCTCTAAAGCATCCGGTCATACTTATCATGGGTGAATAAATGGTTGATTTATAAGCCACTATACCTGCACCTGAAGCATGTGGAAGCGAGTAAAGGAGATAGTTCTATTAATTTCGCTGAGATTCAAGACTACATTGAGCAGAGTATAGCCACCATTCTTGTTATACAAGTACTAACGGAATGTACGAAGAACATATGAACGCATCAACATCGGGGAGGGCATGATTTCGGAGTTACCAATGTGATGGGTCTTGTTGGCAAATAAGACCTGGACCCGAAACATCGGTACTCAAGTAGATGAAAATGAATATATGGAAAGAGTAAACAGAGAGAAATCGGAACATTAGCTGCGTTAATCTAGTTCATTTACTGTATTGCGCCGATCCTTCTAGGATAAGAGGAAGCGTGGGCAAACGATTCGATCGTATGCTTGAGTGGTCGTGCGGGCATTGCTTCATTCATTCTTTCATTCATTCGTCAGAGGATAATGAGTTTAGTTTTTCGATGCTCCTAGGATTTGAAGTGAGTAATTGCACCGTTGATGTTAGTTATGATGCACGAACAGGAGTATGTGTGGTTTCGTGATCTACATGCACAAATGCTCGTTCGACATTGGGGAGTGCTTCAATTTTATCCTGGAGCTGCTGACTGATGTCATGGGCCTTCCACAAGGGTGTATTCATGTCCATAACGACATCGATCTCCACAAAGTATTCCTGTCGTTTCCGTCAGGCTTGTCCATTCCATTGTTCATTAAGGAGGCAGACGTACTGGGCCGCTGTGGTAAGCGCGAACTGTATCAACTTTGATAATGTCCTCGTTGAATGTGGCCGCCTTATAAATCAAGAGCTGGAGGAACTCGTGCGGGGCAGATTTTCCGGCCAGGAGTTCAAATTGATGGTAGATAGTCCTACCCCATGCGATGACGATACCAGAGGCGATCTAAACCAGGATAAGCAGGGGTCCAGACTCTATGCGTAGGGTTCATACAATAATGCCGCCCATGGGGTCGAGGTCTATTTGATTGCGTCAACAACAAATATAGATAATAAAAGCGGATTACGAACACCAGCGGAGCTTGCTGCCGCCACAGGACATAAGAACACCTGAGGTTACACTGGTTAGATAGAGTGAAAGCGGCCGGCGGACAACGCACCAAAGGAGTTAATCCACAAATCATTCCGATGGTCCTCCCAGAGAATTTGTACTTGACTGGACTGTTTACGGATCGAATAGCAGTAGAGGAAAAGGATGAATTTCACAACTAGAAATAACGGATCATATGTCAGTGGCGTCATGTGGATTAGACGCCAATGTCAGGCGCACGCACCTAAAGCAGAAGCAACGGCAATGATAGACGGTAGGTGGAAGGGGATGAGGTCATTCCCTTCTTTGCTGACAATGGTCCTCAAGGATTCGACGATGACAATGAGGTTGACGGAGGACATGCTAGTGTTATATGCATTGGAGCCTGAAGTAGAAGGTATATTTTGGGCATGCTCACAGTGAACCTAAGGCGGGATAGTTAGTGGCGACAGTGATGGTGTCAAGGATGACACAGTACCATATACGATATTGCCAATTGTTTCCAATCGTGAGCCTCCAACTGGCCATTTGTTTTCGTCCAGCCTTTGGGCCTTTTTGTGCAGCCAGAAGAGAACAAGGTTGCTTCCGATGTCGAACACAGAGTCGATACCCGTGGCCAACAGGGATAGAGAGATGGAGGAAATCGCGGCATACACTGGGCGGAAGGTGAATGACAGGCGGATGCCAATAATAGTTGACAACCCACTTTGCAGTATGCATAGCGCGAAATTGGCAATTAGACTACCGTACACGGCAATCTTTACCTGGGGAAGGGGTGAGGTTGAGAAGAACGCGGGGACGGAGAGTCAGGAAGACCCACCGACAGGCGCGCTGCTTCCTCTTCTATCTGAGCCTCCTCCGTGTGCGCTTCCATGGGTTTGAGGAGAGAATCAATCAACTGGGGAAGAGTGAGGAATCGACCAGGGAGAAGCAAATTTGGACTGACATCATTTTGCCTGCGCTGGTACTTTGCGACCCGCTTGCCCTTCCTCCTGTGGCGAAGCTGGGAGAGAGCTTCGTCGTCGAACTTACTCTCGCGGAACTGGAAAGGGTCGGGGGGTAGAATACTGCCCGTGACGGATGCCCTTTCAATATCAGGCTCCAATTTAAAAGGCTGATCTGGTACCGCTGTGTCGGGGGACTGGAAGAAGCGTTCGGTGAGGGCTGTGGGCGGGGAAAAGGGAGGGAAAAAGAGACCTTTTCGGCAGCACCAGACATAACGGTCGATGTCGAGGTTGACTGGCGGGCGTTATCCATGTCGAGGACAAGCAAGAGGATGGAATGGACGAGGCCAGGGAAGAAGGAGGGAGCTGTGAGAAGACCCGAAAGAGTGGAACTGGGGTGATCTGATCAACCCAATCTCCCAAAAGAGCGGTACCGTTGAGCTGGTTCCCAGTGTTCTGGGTCCGACGCGTTCTGCTCACTCGCGGGTGCTCGCACGCTGCTCGCAACTCGTCTTTCGCTCTCGAGGTCGATTCCTCGCTTTTCTACTCCCCTCCCTGTTTATCGGCCCCCCGATAAGGTTCAGAGCCCGATTCGAACCCAGATTGCCCGCTCTACCTCCCCGGTTAGTCCGTTTTGTCCCGCGCACGGGCCTTGTGTGCTGCGTGGCTGTTGCTCAAATCTTCTAGCGCCAAGGCTGATCACTCATGGTCCATGGCTGACAGCACTGCACTCGCAAGCCTGACGCCACTCTTCATTGCTTTCGGTCTTCTGATGTACCGTCTCTCCGTTTCTATCTCAGTTCCAAGGCTAACGGCTCCCCAGTTCGGCTGCTCTTTTCTGGTGTCTCATCTCGTCCTGTCTGGGCGTATCTCTTCGCGAGGCCCTCACGTCTAACGCACAGATCCACCGCTCAAGCGCATACTCACGACCTCGCCACCACCAGCGAGTAGAAGACGAGCTGTGGGAGATGGAGTATCGGGGCCTGGATCGCTAACAGTCCTCCTGTGTATGTCTGTAGACCGTGTCGCAATCCAGCAACGTCATACCCGTCATTCCTGCTGTTAGATTCCGTCGCAGACTGGCTTAGATCACCCTAATGGGCCAATAAAATCTTCACGGTCCGCCACAATTCTCTAAACACTTCGCACATACCCTGCCTCCACGATCTGCATTATGAAGATCCCGGCCAGCTCTTCCCTCTTACTCGCTACCCTTGCAGTTTCTTCCTCCTCCTCTGCCCTCGTTCCACCCAATGGTGATGTTCATCAGGAAAAGCCGGTCAATTCCTCTTCGTCTGCAAGCGCCCTCGCGTCATCTACTAGTTCCGAAAGCCTCGGTCCAAAAGAGTCTGGTCTTGCAGAGCGTGACATGATGTCAGATAGCATTGCAGAAAGAGGTACGAGCACCAGTCAATTGAATTCGACGTCCCTAACCCGTTCTCAGGTCTTCTTGACGGAATTCTCAGTGCTCCGTGCAACCTCATTCAATCCCTGAACTTGCCTGTGATTGGTTCCGTCTTGTGCTCTCAAGGGGGAAAGGAAGGAGGCCAAATTTCCGTAGATCCAGAAGAGTTTCGGGCTGAACTCTCGCAGCTAAAGAGTGCCCTCGACCGGGCTTCCAACTCGACTTCTGCTCCTGAGGCCTCGGCTCCATTGAGTGGGCCAACCAACTCATCAACGGCTCCGGGCACCACAAACACAACTAACGCGTCCTTCAACAATACTCGAGTCGATGAGGCTGGTCCTCCGGTAAACGCCAGTGCTCCCGCGCCTTCCAATACGCCCGACGCATCTGTATCGTCATCAATGGCCTCTATGTCCTCTACAAGCCTCTGGCGTGCTCAGCCCACCCCTGCGAATTCCCCTGCTCTTCCAATTGATTCTTCTCCCTCTTCGTCTGCGACATCCGATAATACATCGGCCTCAAGCGGCGCCACTCCCTCGGCTGCACCCGCTTTCTAATATATAAAATTGAAATATTGATCTTTGTGCTTTATTCTGTGACGACTCCTGCTTGTGCAATACCAGTCACCTGCATGTATTCCTATAAATACTTGTCTTTGCATGTTTAAATATATCCGCTAGCGGACCAACATCTGATCTGATCAACATTTTGATGTGATGTTGTAACAGACTTGTCGTTAGGTGCTGCTCACCTCAACGACACAGCCATGCTCAACGCCGTGCTCATGATACCTCTCTCTCATCTCCGCCTTTCACCCCTCTCCTGATCACTTGAGCTGAGGATGTCAAGACGCCCCAAGTCATTTGACAATCTCGCTTCTGGTGTTCACACAAGCAGCCTCGATGAGCAGAATCTGACCCCACGAACGCCTCGGTCCCGATTCGATAGGCAGGATACTACCGAAGGACAATACGACGACGTAGACCTGCACCCTGCCGTGGACAACGAAACACAAACCCTTCTCTCCTCCGAACTGAATAGAAATTCCCCCACTTACCCCACGCAGCAATCTTCTGGAAGGACCAAGAACGCCTCTAAAGCGCAAAGATTTCGCTCTGCAACACGTTTTGTGGATATTCCACTTATTCTTGGAACCTTGCTCGCGTGTTTTTTGTTCGGTCTAATCGTGTTTTCGTACAAGCATCCTGGCCGATTACAGGAATACGTAGGCATAAATGGGCCTAAACCTTCACCTGTCGCGGATGAGGCGGTGAAGAACCCAACGCCACCACCACTAAAACCTCCGGTGAAAGAGATGCTCCTACATCCGTCAGAGTATGTTGCCCAATGTAGAGAACGCATGGGTGGTTTCATGTCTCATGGAGATTACTGGGATGAACCTCTGATGGACATGAAAATGGACACAATAAATGCCACTGCGAATGAAGACAGCGCGGGTATTGAGATGGACAATACCAGTGGCAAAAAGGCTGTGTGCTCAAAAACTATCACTTATCTTCTAGATGGAGAGGTGGGGCTTTTGGCAGACTTGTCCTTGATCGCGCAGACCGCGGCATTGGCTCGTGAGGTTCGTCATCACCGGACTAGCCGTGTTACGCTGAAGACTTAATCGAGTATAGCGCAATCGAACGCTTTTTATCGATGATACATATTGGAATCGTGGAAAGTATGTGGCTGAAACTGCTGCTCTAGATCGCGCCCACCTAATTGAATACCAGGTGGACAGATCATTTTGAAAGCCACAAGGAAGGAAGCCCTGAGCCGGGCTGCCTTGCGCCTCATCCGAAAGGTGCGATAAACCCGATGACTTTACCTGCCTAAATCTTGAACTAACCCACTGTGGCGTTTTAGATGTTGTTGCCTGCCCGAGAACTGCAAGGTAGTTTGATTATCTTCTCGAACGTTGGTCGCGCTAACTCCCGTTTCTAGTCACTGGGTAAAGTCCTTCCCCACAGGGTAATTCAGCATTAGCTGATTTTAATTCGTTCAGGTGATCACTGCTCACACAGCCAAATATCATTTCGGTCATGCCTTCTCAGAACATTACGAAAACCCGTAAGCGGCGTGTTATCTCTCTCATCTTTGCCCCACTAGTTGACACTTTCATTCTTCATCAGATATGCTCATAGCTTGAACCGCCTTCGCCCTATTTTCGACGCCGCACGCGAGTCTTTTGTCTCCACAATCCGCCCAAACTCGGAACTTTCCTCTCTCATCCAGTCTGCTCGCCATGAGCTTAAGACGCTATTCCCCTCAGCCACAGCAAATTCTGGTGGGACCTACCTCTCAGTGCATATCCGGCGCGGAGACAGGAAACAACGGTTCTCCCATACTCCGTACACCTCAATAGAGGAGTACACTTCTTACATTGAGTCTACGCGAGCGAGGCTATCCAGTTCTCTTGGTTACGCTCCTGTGTACTTGGCGTCTGACTCCCCTGCCGCCGAACGAGAGTTCGCGGAGGCTTATGCTGGTCCATACCTTTCTCTTCGACGAAGCGAGAGTGCTGTACTTCAGCGACTTGCTAGTTCCCAAGACTACGATCAGAAAGTATTTAATAATCTGAGCTTGGAGGAGAGATCAGGATTGACGAAAGGAATGATCGTCGACTTTGCACTGCTGAGTGGAGCGTGGTCCTCGGAAGGTGAACCGGCCCCAAGAGCTGGTATTTGCACAATCAGGTATACTCCGTTCGAGATCCATCAGCCTCCTCTGATCATTATTTTATTCTCCAGCTCAAATGTGTGCAAGATGCTAGCGGTTGGACTGGGCTGGGATAATGCATTTGGAAGCGTGGATGAATTGGGCTCCCTCGACAAAGACCACGAGGGGTGGGTTGAGCTCGAGGAGAAGGGCACGGTTGTGCCTATATGGAAAGCCTTCGAGTTGTTTTAGCCTCTAGGATAGAACCCACTCAGAGATATACTTCTAGGCTTGCCGATTTGGTTTGTCATTCTTCAACTTCCTCTACCTGAGCGTATTCATGGACCCACCACCATAAACACAGGTGAACATATAAAGAATAAAAAGTGTATTTACGCAAGCACAGTCAAATAGTGATAGTGATCTCGATCGGACTAAATGCTGAGAAGCGCTCGGACCCGTCGATCACCTGCCTGATTAAGCTGATGGACCCTGAAGCGCGATCGAACCCAAAGAGCGGTAACGAAGCTTGGCGAGGTGTACAGCCAGGGGATGTCAGGGCCTAGTCAGGGGCTGGAGATCTGAACCCCACAGATAGTGTGTACGTATCGTTCTGTATGCGATAGAGATATGGATAATGTTACAATGACCAGTTCTTCATGTTCGAGATATATTAATACGCGAATCGGAAGTCCAGACGCTTATTCCCAACGTCCTTCGTGTTGTTAATGTAATCTTGTTTTTCCTATCAATGCGATTAAATGAGCAGTCGACTCTTCGAAGTTCATATCATCGAGCATTGACTCACTTCGGTAGACATGGCTTGCCATTTTCTCTCCCTCCGAGAGTTGAGGGTTTTATAGAAGAAATAGGCAAATATGTAGAGGCATATATTCATCGAGGCAACACCAATGAGAGCCCGGTTGCCTCGCTTATCTGTGGTAGGATATGAATGACGTCGTAAAACGCAAGGGAACAAGAGCGAAACGCACAGAGAGGTTTATCGTCGGTTCGATAAATGTTTGCCTTGAGTCAAGTTAGTTTCTCGCGTTCATATCTAATTTTAACGCCGGATACTCACGTAGACGATAGCTCCTGCCTGTACAAACATATTATACACGCTGGCGGAAATTGTTCTCGTTTTTACGCTGAATGAATTTCTCGACGCCCAGGCAACTTGGATGGGGTGTACGTAAGGGAAGCCTGTGATGAGACTGACGACGGCGAAATAGACCCATTGTGATGTATGGGCGTTGAAGGTATAAAGGGCGATAAGGAGAGGCAGGGCCCAGAGTTGCAGAATGATTGTCGCAGCGACTCTGCTGTTGACAATTTCACTGAGGTAAGCAGTGAAAAGGAGCATGGTCATTCCGATGACGTCAGAAGGTATCGATAATAAGTTAGTTTCGGTGGTATTGAAGCCAAGATTGCGAAGGGAAAGTGTGAGGTACTGTTGAGGAGGGCCAACAGGTACTGGGGAAGATCAATATTAGAGCAAGCCCATTCCTGAGAAGAACAACATACTCATATGTGTTAGACCCACGCTGTATATCGGCCATAGTCGCCAATCCTTGAGGGCACTCCAAATCATGCGAATTGTTAGGCCTTCACGATTATGCATGTCAGACTTGGCAGGATCGTCACGCAATACGCGATTGACCATGATGGTCTCTTCTCTGCAAATATATTATTCAACATTGCAAATCACCAAGTCATGAAGAAATAGCTACCGTTCGCTGAACCACCCCTTAGGGGAAAACCAAGATTTTGTCTCGCAAGGTCCTGGGGGCATAAGAAACCACGAGATAAAGCCAACGGCGAGAGTCAGAAGCCCTTCAAGAAGGAATAGATATCGCCAGCCTGCATGTCCTCCCACCCCACGCAGCTTGAGTATACCGGTGGCCATGAAAGCGCTCACGATGTCAGCAATATAATTCGAAACCCAGAAGAAAGCGAGACGGATAGGAACTGTATCAAGAGGGTCAGAGATGTTTCAACTCGACAGTCAATTCGGGGACATACGTTCGTGACCAGTATAGAAGTATGAGAGATATAGTACGATATCGGGGATGAAACCGCCTTGAAGGAATCCGAGCAGGAATCTAAAGAAGGAATAAGCACTGGGGCTAGTCGGCCAATTCCTTGCGCTTACCTGCAAGCGAGGAAGCTAGCACGCCCGCTGAGCCAGAATTGTGAAGCGGACACAATGCTCCAGGCCATCATCTAATTCACAGTTATCATGTAAGGACAAGAGCAAATGCGTGCATAACTTGCCTGTGTAGGAACCCAAACGTCAGGTCCGACACGCTTTGACACGAGTTGTGAAGGTAGTTCTGACATTGGCGTTAGCAAACTCAAGTTTCAGTTACTTGAAGCTATTCTACCTGCACAGAGGAACGAGAGACGGAAAAGGGTATTGCCGAGGTTATAGTCATTGGTAGTAAGATTAAGGTCGTTAAGGAGGTTATCGGAGTTTGCTTGGGATATGTTTGCCCGATCCAGATCCAATGCGAAAAACATAATGCACGCCCAAATCATGATGCGAAGGTCAATCTTGCGAACTATGGCCTAGGTGAAGATAGTCAGAAGGCTAATGCCCATGAATGAGAATGAAGTAGATCTAGGGGTGAACAACACCTTTTCTTCCCGCCATGTCCAGCGTGCTAACGGGTCAAAACGATGGGCGTTTTCATAGCCCTTCGGTGGCCGGTAGGCCTCGATGGTTGCTGGGTCGTCAAAGACGGAGGGCTGCGTCGCGACTGCTTCCAAGTTCCTCTTCTCGGAACTAAAAATTGAGAGTAGCCCACGGAAACCCACACCTTTCTCATAAGGATTAAGAGGTGCAGCCAAAGGAGGAGTGTCGTAGATTGACTGAATCTCTGAAGATGCTGTATCCTTCTTCTCGTCAGACGAATTGAAAGAATTCTGTCTTCGTGGCGCAGAAGGTGATGGGGTTGCTGACGACATCGCAGAGGCAAGCTTCAAAAACACAAGTCGCTTTCATGAAAACTCTATTTATCCCCTTATCTGTGGAATACGCTGTTAAGGAATGTGAATGTTGGAATATGGCGCACCGACATAGAGGCATGGCGTTCTGTAGAAGCACGATGGCGCAATCGGCATTTCTAGTTCAATCTAAATAAGGATCTTCTATTGCCAGATCAAGTATGTCATGTGGCCGAGAGCACCACAAGCCTCGGGGGGCTTTTGGTTAATACCCAAGAGCTAGGGTGAGAAGAGGAAGGAACGAGAGACACTGAGAACATTAAAATAACAAAATTGACTGGGATACCTCTTTTCAGGTTTGAGGGCAAATCAGTGGGCCCGCACACTAGCACTCAAGATAGGACCAGGACCAGGGGAATCTCACAGGACGCCGCGGTGAAGCGACGGGCTCGGAACAGTTGTGGCATTGAGCAACAAATTAAGCGACCTCTATTACATCATCCGTCGTTATCAGCTTGGCCATGTTGGTCTTCACCGACGGGGCATGCCCCTCCCACGACCTCTCAAGGCTCTTTGCGCAGTGCCTGGGGGTGCCTTAGGACCGGGATTTTGCTGCAAAACGTCAAAACGTCATTCAAAATGAAGGAAATCATACTCACGGCTTCACTTTGAGGATTGCGCACCGTCTCATCCACGCTTAGAATTAGACACGCAGCCTCTGCCGCGCTACTGATAGCGTTAACCTTGACAAGACTGGGCTCCCAAACGAAAGCTTCATAGTTGTCTCGGATGCCTGAAGCACCATCAACGTCAACTCCATACCACTTCTCACCGTTAGCATGCTTCATCCGCAGTTTGTTTAGAATATCGGTCGAGTCGAGTCCAGCATTATCGCAGATCTGGCGAGGGATTATTTCGAGAGCTTTTGCAAATGCAGCCATCACAAGCTGGAGTTTACCGGGGATGGAGTATGCATGTTCTCGGATGAAAGCAGAGAGCTCCATCTGATAGGATGATCAGTGTATACTCAAGGCTTATCTGGATCCACGTACCTCAATAGCACCACCACCCGCAACAATCTCGCCAGTCCTAACGGCACGCTTGACAACCATGAGTGCGTCGTGTAGACTGCGTTCCACCTCCTCCATGAATTGCTCAGCTCCGCCGCGAAGCACGAGCGTGCACGTTTTAGCCTTAGGACATCCTTCAAAGATATTATAACGTTCTCCCCCAATTTGCCGTTCTTCAAATACGCCGCATGTGCCTAGATGTTCACGCTTGATGTCAGAGCACGTAGATTGAATGGTCCCGCCAACAGCCTGAACGACTCTCCGGAGATCAGCCGCCGCAACGCGTCCAGCGCAGAAAATATCTCGATCTGCGAACCATTGGGTCGCAAGGTCGCCGATCGGGAGTTTGCTCAGTACGACTTTCGCACCCGTTTTTTCAATTGCCTGGAGTTTTCGATAAATAATCTCCCACTCCGCATCAACGATGGCTTGATAATCGGCGACTGCATCGACGCGGACCTCTGCATTATCCTTTTCGGCCTTTAATTCAAGCTCGACGTTGAGGCAGAGAATAAGGGGGTCATGGAACAGTTTGGGTTGTTGTTCCGCGCCGGCATAAGTAAAGGTTTTCTTGAAAGCCACGCCCCTGACCAGGAGTGAGTCTTGCATACCGCCACCGGCGATCTTCTTGACACCAATCAAAGAATCATCAAGATCGTCTTGGTCGAGGCATTCAATCGCATCAACCACCATTTTGGAGAAAAAGGGTTTCTCAGAGTGAATCAATTTCGAAGACATTGACGTCGAAGCACACTTGAGCAGTAGAGCACGGAAACGTCTGTAGATAAATGTTAGAAACTAACGTGGTCGTTTTTACCAAGAACGTACTCTGGATCTGACTTGTCAACAGAGACTTGAAGTTCTTTGATGCGCTGAAGAGCCTGATCGCAGAGTCAAGAACAGATACCAAGAGATATATGAATTCGTGGCCCACCAGTTGCGATGCCTTCTGAAAACCTTTCATGATAACGTGGGGACTAACTCCCTCCTCGATGTATCCACGGACCTCTTTCAACAGCTGTGCAGCGAGTAGAACGACACTGGTTGTCCCATCTCCAACTTCAGCGTCCTGGGCCCTCGCGATATCGACTAGAGTTCTGGCCGCAGGATGTACAATGTCCAATAATTTGAGAATTGTAGCGCCATCGTTGGTAATTTGTGCTTCTCCACGCTCATTTACAATCAACTTATCCATTCCTCTTGGTCCAAGAGTACTGGAAAGCGTTTCTGCGATTGCAAGGCAGGCGGAGATGTTTGACAAGAGCTGAGGGTTTCCTTGAGAGGTATCCGTTCCCTCTCGTAAGAGGACAACAGTTGGTTGCTAGAAGACATGAGCCACAATAACTACATGGTTCGACACGAAAACGTACCATCGGCAAGGGACGCTGCATGATGGATTAAATGGGGAGACCAGTAATAGGAAGATTCAAAAGATTGGAATCTATCCTGAGTATTTGGCTTTATTTGTGTACTGACGCGCTCAAGCGCGCTCGACGCGTCCCAATATACCCCGCTAACACTCCCCTTTTTCGCGTTTCCTCGACGACTACTGGACTATACCCCAGATGTCCGATACGTCACCTCCTGGATTATTCTTTGCCAGCTCTGACGACGAAGACGCCGTTGCGTCGCTTGGTCCGGCCGGAGAAGAAAGCTCGCATGAGTCAGAACCGACTCTGCTTCTATCAGACAATCCTCAAACCCCAGCAAAATCCCCCGCTTCTTCTGCACTCTTTCTGCCAGCGAGTGATGATGAAGAAGGAACTATATCGCTACAATCTACTCAAAATAATGCTCGAAAGCCTATTGTTACTGACGATGATGACATACAAATTCTGGATGTGCCGCCACCTATTCATCCAGAAATCAAGCCCGAAAGGACGACTAAGGAGCTTCCCGGGGAGGAACCTCCAGCGAAGAGAAGAAAATTGTCCCCAGACTTCCCAAGCCACTCTCCAACCTCTTCGTTTCATTCAACATATGTAGGAGATATTCTGATTGAGAATGCGTGGAGTACTGCTTCTGGGAAGGGTTACGTCAAGATTGGCGAGCCAGTCTTGATACAGAGAGACGAGCTACATAGCCTTGCTTCGGAATCTGGAACTAGGAAGACTATCAAGAAAACTGGCGGTAAAAGGCAAGCTACAATCACGAGTATGATGAAAATTCAACCGGCAAAAGCGGCGAAAAAGAAGGTTGACACAGTTGTGCGTATATCAAATCAAAGGGGCTTCGGTACTGTCTTTTCACTCTACTTAAAACAAAGGAAGTCTCATTATAGACTGTTGTAGAGTTTGCGCGCCTACCAACCGAAGCTGCAAGCTGGATTTCGAAACTACTCGACTTCGGTGGGACCTACTATTCACTTGGTCCTGAATTTTTACCAACGTTTCGCGATCAGGTTTGGTTGATATTCGAGGCACAATGACGGATTGCCCGGAGAAACTCTCAACGGGCATGGGCTTGATGGTAACGCTGCATTTTTATCTCCTTCCTGGTGCCTTCAAACCTCTGCGCATATCGAAGCAACAAGAGGATAGCAACTTCACTTTCAATGAGGGGTATGAAACGCAAGAAGAAAGGTATGCTTTTAAGGGTATCTAGGTTGGCTTCGCATCTGACGATGCTTGACTTAAGTCATCTACGCGAGAGAAAGGCGTCCATCCTCAAGCTCTTCGATGTTCTAGGAATGCGACCTCAAGCAGGCGCGGGTATGAAGGCGAAACGGTTTAACCAGAGGTTTGAAGATGCCATCGATAATCTTGCAAATCGTAAGGCTGGGAAGACAAAGAAAGAGGTCGTTGGTGATGGGGAAGAGATTGAAGTTGACGCCACTGAGGAGCTCTCCGGAAATGATTTAGATCTCATATATCAAAAGTGAAATATTTTCTCTGACTTTCGCCTTTTCTGTTTTCACTCATACTTCTAGGGCTCAACAGAAGGATAATACGATGCCAATGATGGAACCTAATGAGAGTTTTAACCTCACGCTCCGGGGTTATCAAAAGCAAGCACTTCAGTATGTTTCAGAAATCTGACTCAGGAATTCAAGGAACTGATCATTACAAGTTGGCTGTCCTCCATTGAGCATGACAAGGACAATTCCCATCGAACGGCATCAATGCACCCGCTATGGAGCCAGTAAATATTCCTCCTTCTGGAATTGATCACACTTATTCATATTTCAAGATATGCTTTCCCCCCTGTACCGAATTTCGGCTCGGGAGATATCGATTTGACGGCTGATGAGAAGGTGTTTTATTTTAACCCTTACTCAGGAGAGCTTAGTCTTGAGTGTCCGAAAGCTGAACGAAGATGTCGTGGAGGGATCTTAGCGTAAGTACCTAGTTCTCAGTCCTGGCTGCCTGGTAGATCCTGATCTCTTTTCCTTTTTAGTGACGGTAGGCAGTGAATCAATTTCTTGACAAGAGCTACGCTGATAGCGATTGCTCTACTCTATTCCGTAGAAAGTACGATTTCACTCGCAGTATATATTCTAGTACTGACGAGAGATTCGTAGTGGGCATGGGTAAGACTATCATGATTTCAGCCTTGATTCAAAGTAGTCGACTCGGGAAAGACGAAATGAAATGGGAGGAAGCACCGCAGCCTAAGACTCGCCAGCAGCGAATTGATAAAGCCTTCAAACCCAAACAGCAACGACAATCTACCCGCTTACCCCCGTCTGCAACTCTCATAGTAGCTCCAACCTCATTGTTAAATCAATGGGCAGAAGAGATTGAACGATCGAGTAAGCCGGGTACTGTCAAGGTGATTGTGTGGCATGGCTTGAACCGTGTTGATCTCAATGCCCTGGTCGAGGAAGGGAGTGAAGATGATGCTGTTACTAGAGTCGTGGTGACGTCCTATGGCACGTTAGCTTCTGAGCACGCGAAGTCGTATAGATCCTCTGTGTTTGAAGGTGATTGCGAACGAAAATCCTTTATTTCTTTTGCCTCATGGTCAAGTAGTCTATTGGTTACGGATTGTTCTAGATGAAGCACATGCATGCAAATCCCGGACCAGCAAGACAGCGAAGGCCGTTTATGATCTACGGGCTCGATGGCGGTGGGCGGTTACAGGAACACCAATCGTGAACAAACTAGAAGACCTGTTTTCGCTACTGTAAGTTTTGCGCTGCGACTTTTCCTTTATACATAGCTGATCGTACTTCCAGTAAATTCTTGGATCACAAGCCATGGTCTGAATATGCTTACTTCCGCTCGTGGGTCAAATGTAACTTGACCTCAGCATCCCAGTAGAATCATGATATTTGCAGATTTATTACGCTCCCTTTCCTCGCTCGGGATCCAAAAGCGATCGAGATTGTTCAAGTCATCCTTGAAAGTGTGCTTTTACGGAGGGAAAAGAATATGCTTGACGTTGACGGTAACAAAATTGTGGAATTACCGCCAAAAGAGGTATGTCAATCTCCCCCGTCTTCTCATTCATCCCTACATTTCGTTTTCAGGTCAAATAGAAACCTTAGAGTTCTCATCACTGGAAAGGAAGATCTATGATTCGATATGGCAGAAGGTCAAGCAAAATTTTGATCGGCTTGAAGCCAAGGGTTTGGTTAGCAAGAACTATACACACATTCTAGCCATGCTAATGAGGTCAGTTGTGCTTGGTTTTGTTGCTTTGATATGACCCTTTATCATGTACAGGCTGCGGCGTGCTGTTTTACATCCTAATCTAGTCCTGAAAAATGAGGAATCAGGGAAGCCTTCGACCTCAGAGAAAAACAATCTGGCCATCGATGATCTCGCGAAGCAACTCAATTCCGATGCAGACGGGAGCGGAAGTCCTAATAATGCTTTTGCAGAGGAAGTATTAGCGAATCTGGGTGACGATGAAGCATCAGAGTGTCCCATATGTTTCGATGTCATGCAAATCCCAACCATCATTCCCGGATGCGCGCACCAGTGGTGAGCTCTTGACAGATACTTGTAGACAGCGTGAGCTTAGCTTTTAACGGCAGCTGTAAGGACTGCATCCTTACTCACATCACCACATGTGAGGAGAAAGGTCAACAGCCAAACTGCTTTGCATGTGGTCGAGGTCCTATCAAGGCTAGTGAGCTTCTGGAGGTTGTCAGGAAGGAGCCCACGACCTCTCAGCCATCAGCTGGTGTCGTACTCCGACGAAATGACTTTCAGTCTTCAACTAAACTAGAGGCTCTTCTCCAACATCTACGTACGTCAAGACATGAAAATTAAACTCGTGGAACTCATTATATCAAATAGGGAGATTGAAAGAGCAGGAACCAGCTTTTCGCGCGGTCGTTTTTTCCCAGTTCACGAGTTTCTTAGACCTCATACAGACAGTTCTTCGGCGGGAAAAGTTTGATCACTATCGCTTCGACGGCACCATGGACGTAAAGAAGAAGAGTTCCACGATCTCGGCGTTCAAAGAGCCTTCAAATCAGCCAAAGGTTCTCATCATCAGCTTGAAGGCAGGTGGAGTAGGATTGAATGTAAAGTCAGACTACTAAACCCATTGCGCCGTCCTGACAATTTCTTCCGACAGCTGACCAACGCGAACTATGTGTTCATGGTATGTTTCTCCATCATATGAGCGAAAAACACTTATCATAAGGGTTTTCAGATGGACTGCTGGTGGAATGCCGCAACCGAAAATCAAGGTGGGTGAACGAGAAATGGTCCATAGGCCTTCAATCAATACACCTCTCCCCATTCACATTGACAGCAATCGATCGTGTACACCGAATAGGACAAGAGAAGACCGTCCACGTAACGCACTTCATCGTATGCTGATCTCTTGCTCATTTCTGCACGTCCGCTGATAATTCATAGGTCGCCAATACTATAGAGGGAAGAATTCTACAAATCCAACAAAGAAAGATTGCGATAGTTCGTGAGGCCTTCCGAGGTAGTGGAAAGGATGGCCGTGCTGACCCGCAGAGTATTGAGAATTTGAAGATCATGTTTGAGGAGGGTTAACTTCAACTTTAGATTAATTGTTATTCGACATATCTACTAAGTACCCGTCATTGCTTTTGGATCTTACCATATATTTTGGATATACCCTATACTATTTACTCCCTTTCAAATAACTAACTATGAGGTCACTCACTTTACAGTGATTATTCTTCTAGGGTTGGCGCGGCACGCGTTAACATCCCACACGTGACCAGGTGCGCCAATGAATAGATGAGGCGACCTAATTCACGACGCACTCAATGCGCCTTTGGTGCTTGGCCAAAAGGCTCTTCTTCAGTCAGCGTCGCCTCGGTGCCGCTGAGACACCTTGGAAATTACAAGAGACTACACGCTTGAGCCCTTTTCGGTCTGGTGCTTCCCGGCTCCGGCTCATCTTTCGCAGAGACCCAAAACCACCGCGTCAAACGCTCGTTATGCAAAAGCCAGCTTTCTACGCTGTCCGCATGGGCAGGAAGCCTGGTATATATAAAACATGGTGAGACGGTGATTAACATCCAGCTGATATTGAATGACAATCTAAAAGGGATGAGTGTCAAGAGCAAGTGAAGGGCTTCTCGAAGTCTGATTACAAGAAGTTTTCAAAAGCAGTGGAGGCAGAAGCATACATGAAAGGGGTGCAGAGCGTATCATCCATTCAACCCATCTCAAGGTCTTCTGAGGAGAGTCCAACAGGTCAGAAACGTAGCTTTGCCAATGTGGCCGATGAGAGTCAGTGGTCAGTGGTTTACAGTGACGGAGCATGCAAAGGGAATGGACAGGCTGGGTCCGTAGCAGGTGTCGGCGTATATTGGGGGAGAGACGATCCACGGTCAGAGTAACATGCTACTTCATAATTGGAGAATGCGTGGACTCACAGCGAGCAGTAATATCGCAGAACGATGCCCTGGTGATCAGACCAATAACCGCGCGGAGTTAATTGTAAGACTTCGACATTCGACATTTAACCTCGGTATTTGCTCACCCGCTCATCCAGGCTATTGTTCGCGCTCTCGAAACGACACCTATGACCAAGTCGAAATTGCTCATTAAGACTGATTCCCAGTACTCGATTAAATGTAAGCGAGCATTCTATGTATCCGAAACATCCTGAACATGCCACATAGGCTTCCAGGAGTGGTTGCCTAACTGGCAAAGAAACGGGTTCAGAACGTCGAACGGAGAGCCCGTTAAGAACGCTGCGATAATCCGGTACTTGGCTTCTTTACTGCATGAACGGGGGGAGAAGGGGCCAAGAAATTCGCCTTCAATATGTTAAAGGTCATAGTGGTGATTCAGGGAACGACGGTGCCGATCTACAAGCGAACATCGGGGCCATGCTCCCTGTTCGTCCGGAAGAGGACTGGAGCGAGAAAGAAGCTCGTGTCAGTGAGATTGTAGAAGGTCTCCTTCCTGCGGAACTTCGTGAAAATTTGACCAGCTCCATCTCTAATTCTGGGGTCGATAATCGAACTCGATCCTCTGAGTCTCCCGAGCGCCCTGCTAAGGTGGCGAAGAGGCACAACACGGTGTCGCAAGACTCTGCGCCTACTCCTCATCTTAGCAAGACGCCCGTCAGCATTCCTGTCCCTTCCATAGGTACCCCTCCATCCCGTCCAATTCGCTCCCCTCTTCGCCCTCCTCCGGTTTTGATCTCGCCTTCCAGCGAGCGTACCGTTTATTCTAGGCCCTATAGTCAAAATGCAACCTCACAGCCTCGACTTTCCAGGGCTTCTGCCATGCACCCTTCAGCTCCTGAGCCCCCCGTTGCTTCTGAGCCCCCCATTGCTTCTCGATCTCAAATTACTCCCGTTGAACCTGCTAGCAAGACACCTCCCCCAATCGTACGGACTCCTACGACGCCGCGTTCTACTGTACACAACAATACAGGAAGCCTTAGAGCGTCAAATTCCAGACGCCCGTTCTCTCCTAAATCACCACTCACTGTAGCCCATGTCGCAGCTCCGCTCGTTCCAGTGTCAATGAGCGATGTTGATCTCGAGGCGAGTAATTTCAAATCTCAGCGCTTCTTATATTCAACGAATTGGCACCAGACCTATAATGACTGCTTACTTGAAGGGGATGAATGGGAAAGGGAAATCGAAAACCTATGATTATTTCTTGGAATCACTATATATTATACCAGTTCCATACCCTGTATCGTTATTGTCACTTTCCTCTCCAGGTTGTGGTTTTAGCAGGCCGAAAATGTCTTGGACCTCTTGGTGATTGAGATTGATGCGACCACGGGTACAACCGAAAGCGCTTTGTAGGCGCTTTAGCAGTTGAGTTGCACGCTCGTTTGATTATACCCGCTGTGTGCCTACTACACTCCAACACTCAATACCCCACTTTTCGTCTTCGCGTTGGCGTTCTCAGATTCACTCAACTTTCACCCTTTCCTCCAAAACGCCCCTCCAACAATGGAGACAGAACTACTCCGCGTTTGGCAGCTAGTTTCAGAACTTAGCGAACAATTAGCACGTAACCAAGAGCTGGCAAGTTCGCTGAAGAGTCAGGCTGTCGTACTAAAGGTCAGCTTCATACTTGGGCTCGTCTTGTTCAGGGATATTTAACGTGTCTCAAGGGCCGTGCCGAGCAGTCTTGTTCTGGCTTCTCGCTTCGTAGATTCAACGTCGACATCTCTCAAGGTATCCTGCATCTCTCCCACCACCACTTGATGCTTAATATAATTACTCAAGAGGAATTCGACTCCGATATTGAGCGTCTTAATGCGCAAATCATAATTGAAAACCAGACACTGCTGCAGGAGAATAAGCAGTTAACAACATTACTGAAGGAATATGAGACGACTATGGAAACTATTATGACGAAGTTTCGAAACCATGCCGTGTGTACCAATACTGAATCTTCTTCAGCCTGATTTCCAAACTCAAGACGAATCTAGGCTGCTGCGCAACAGCATGAACATACCCTTGCTCGACATTACGAAACACTCATCCAAACTCGAGAATCGCAAAGTATAGCTGCTGACGCGACAGCGAACACTGTCATGTTGCAGACTGTTCATAGACTCACACGTCACTTGCAGTCGCTTTTACGACTGATGACGGGAGAAGAAATCGACGGGGAACCTTCATCACCACCACCAGACTTCGCTCCTGATCTGGATTCATTACCCCAAGAAATCGAAGAGCTTCAGCGTCTCATGCAAGCTTTGGAAGAGCAGGCCGATGCAGATTTTGAGGGTAAGGGGCGTCAGGATTGGGCGTCGCAGAGGGAGATTGAGATACGGAGACTAGAGGAAGAAAACGCGGTTCTTCGGAAGGCGTTAGAGATTGACCGAGAAAACATGGAAGCCAGGGGGCTTACAGTTGATGAGGGGCAAATTGATATTCATCGGACTATGGTCATTGCTAGCCATCGGTCAATGCCTGACAACTCGTATTGGGCAGGTGTACCGCTGGAGCCCACGACACATCTACAGCGAGGACCCGAAAATCAATTCTTGGCGCGGCTGGCAATGCAACAACAAAATCAGCCACAAGCTCAACCCGCCCCGCCACCACCGCAACAGAAACGGGGAGGCGTATGGGGAGGGACCATGCCAGATCGACGAGAACGCAATAATGGGGCAGGTCGACCCCTAACATCGTTTGGAGGGCAAACACCGGGTTCGTTGACGCTATGGTCATCGCAACCTGCTTCACCGGCGCCGCCAGTCGTGGAACGATCGTGGCAGGCACCTGGGTCCAGTCTAGACTTGACCCCAGGATTTTCTTAGATCTACTTGCTCTCTGTATTCTACATGTAACATAGTGATATTCGACTTGTCGAATGATGGTGTAAACAGATGTATGTCATGGCCGGAGCCGACCTTGCCGTCTGTTCCAGTACCTTCACAGTTGACTATCTACCATGTCTCTAGCTACACTTCCTGGAGAGCTCTACACAGCTATAGTCCATCAGCTGGAACCCTCTTCATGGACACAGGTCGTGCTGGCCCTATCTCGCGTTTTACCGTCTGCCCCGATTCCCACTCAACTTCTCTTTCACTCCATCCGGATTAAGCAGCCTCACCAGGCAGTTGCCCTCTATTTACGCTTGCGCAAGGCCACAGACGTCACCCGAAATCAGGGAGAGTCCTCTGATCCTTGTGCATCATGGGTAAAAGAACTTTCGGTTGAAATCTGGACAGTAGACGCAGATGTGATCATCAACATCGTCCGCTTGCTTCCTAATCTTTGCTCGTTTAGTATCAGAGTTGGACCCAGCAACTTTTCCCCGGAGCATTTGGAACAGCTTTTTCTTGAACCAATCGGAACTCTCACGCAACTCTCTCTGAGATTTAAGCCCTAGTATGATTTCAACCCTTACATGTCCTTCTTCTCTGACCCATAACTTTGCAGCGTAAAGAAGGCCTCTTACTATCAATTTCACAAGGTTTGTACCCCCGATCTCTTGTGTTAGTAGTCAAGCTCATCATTCAACAGGGTGTTTATTTCGATTCTACGTTACAAGTGCTAGCACGGTGGCCACCACAGAAAATTCCAGCAATCTCTATCGTCCAAGATCCCCAAGAGGACAGCAACCAGAAACGGACTTTCGCCCAGCCCATCGTCTTTTTTCTTCTTGACCCGCACCTATCTGTGTTGATACACTCTCCTTCCATCGCGCACTCCATGACCGCTCTCCGACTGCGAATCCCTTCAAGGCCTGTAGCACGATCCTTATGCATGTCGCCTCCAAGCTCGAAAGACATATATCACACCCCTGAAGCATTGCCCATTGTTCCCAACCTTGAGTTCTTGGATCTGTCAACATGTGGTGTTATTGAAGGAGAGCTTGATATGATTCTTGCTCGGTTCAGGAACCTCAAACATCTCATTATTGACGGATGTGCTGTCTTGCGAGTGGAAACACGTCAAGGTGAATGGGGAGCCCTTGGAAAACGGTGTGCACTCATCGGTGTCAAGCGTGCTAGAGACAGAGAAAAGGAATTGAAAGCCTGGCTAGAGGAAAGATGGACGGGGGAGCAGGAAGCAATGGGTTGCGACGGAGGTCCTGCACAGTTGGTTTTGACGCCTGCTAGAGTGGAGCCTCGTCGAGCGCGAGCCGGCAGGCGAGGATTGGCGACAGCCACAATATCCATTCGCGATCGTCGAGATGACGACGAAGCCGCCCCCATGACTCGAAACCCCGCGTCGCCTAAGCCGCCGATGCCCAAAATTCGCATTCTTCCTTTCATTCCTGAACTCAAAACACTGGCAACCACCGCGGTCACCGAGATTGAGCCTGATCGTCATGATGCAATAAGAGCAGAATTTGAAGCAGGTTGGGCTGAGGGAATTGCACAGCTTGCCGTGACCCGTGCAAGGATGAGGACAAGTTCACGCAATGGAGTTCGACTCCTGCATTTTGCAGACAATATTGAGAACCAGAGCGTGCGGACTACTGGAATGGAGGGCCTTGAAGACATTGACCCTGATGACGATGAGGCGTTTGCAATCACCAATAATTCAGCTCCAGTCCTGTGCTTAGCAGGCCCCGAGAGGAATGAGCACCATGTAATCGGTTGTGGACATTCGATAGGATGGGATATCTGGGCTGAGCCAGAGCTGGAAAAGGGAGACTAGATTATGCCTGATCTAATCGTATGTTATCAGATAATTTAGAGTTTGTTCTGATTGGCGGCTTGGTCAATGGTGACAGTATGGTGACGCGCGCCAGAATCCAATGCACCACCACCATTACTGCGCACCACCTTGCTTCCCATCCTCATACTTCCAACCACAACCCTCGTAAGACATGGAGTCACCTGAGAAGACAGGAACAAATCGATTTCCCGTTGCCAAAACCACCGCTCTCGCACGACTGAAATCATTCAGCGGCGCAGTCAGTCCTCGACGACAAAGCACAAATGTTGTATTTCCCCCGCCTTCATGGGAAATAGACAAACTCGTTATCGATAGCAAGAACGGATGGGACGCTACAACTTTTGAGCCTCCTTCAAAGACGCCCGAAGAAGAGGAAACCATGACGAAATTGGCCGAGACTGTTGTCTCGACAGAGGTTCCCGCGAATCTGGAACCAGAAGATACAGGCTCTTTAACGTTCGCTCAAAGAATCAGGGATATGATAGAATCTCTTCCTCTTCCTGCTGCATTCACACCTGCATTCACACCATCTCGACAGCCATCAACAACTGGACACTCTGAACACCTGGAACCCCCGGGTGTTCAGCCAGATGTCCTCAGGGCAGAGGATGGATCTGCTGGTCCACCAGTTCCACCAGGTGTTGATCAAGACCTAGTCCTCATGCTTTCCTCAGAGGAGATCATGAATGGCACAGAGGGAGAAGGGGATGAACAGCGGGGCCAAAGGCAGAGTATTTGGAACATTCTCTCCTCCATGCAATGGAAAGGGAAGGGCAAGCAGAAGGAACAGGGTCCCGAGAAGGAACAGGACTCCGATCAAGCGTCATTATCGTCTGCCCCAAGTCTGACGCGGGAGGGACTGATGATGTATTCACCTCTTGAGCCGTCCAATGACTCCAAAGTTGAACTTGCGGAGGTTCGCTCACTGAGTGACACCTATGTCGTACCAGGATCTCCCGCCCCTGAACAACCTGGAGAGGATGCTGAGTGGGTACCCTCCACGACAAACATCTCCGTCTATGCCACTTGGTGGGGCTATAGGCTTTATCTTCCCCCCTCTGCCATGGCCACGCTTGATTCTGTGTCTCTCAAGGCAACAGCACAAGCAGCGATGTTGACCGGTGCTCTCAAGTGGCTGTTGAATCAAGTACCGGACATCCTTGTCCCTGTACAATTCAAAGCTGCTTTGACGTTAATGAGGAGATTGAGTCCCGTTGTTGGATACATCGGCGTATTCGTCGCTTGGAGCTGGGGTAGGATCAAGAGGCATGACAAAGGTTAGTAACTAGGCTTTGGAAAAGCCAAATTACGTTCGAACTTGATGCATACTTCTAGGCAACGGTGTCGTCCTCACCGCAACATGGCTTCTGCCAGTCGCTCTTATTCCGCTGGCATGGGATGCTGGAGAAATCTATGGCCCAATCCTGTTGCCCAAGCCAGAAGATCGCGTGCCACCACCCAACTTGGAGAATAGCAAAGAGCAGCAGAAGGAGAAGAGAAAGAGATTCTGGCTCTTATAGTACGGTGCATATGCTCTTGCCGGGTAGTGAATTGATCCTGTATCAATCCACCGGATCAACAAGATTATTTTGACATTCATCGATCGCGGTTCCGAGGTGGTCACACCTGACTCCCCTACGCGCCCATACCTGCCGATCCTCATCAGTGATTTGATGGATATATAAGTTTCTTGGTATGTTCGAAGGAGAATACTCACTCGCTCCCAGATTTCAATGTCTGATACCCACAACGCCTTCGATCTCACTACTGAAGCGGGCGTTGAAGCCTATCTTGCTGATACACCTTACGCATGCACCCGTGCTGCAACATTGTCTGGAGGTTCGGGGAACTTTGCCTACAGAATCTACCTGCGCCAGCCCTATGAGGGCGCAAGTACAGTTGTGTTAAAGCACAGTAAACCATACGTCAAGGCAATGCGAAATATAACATTTGATGTAAAGAGACAGGTCCGCAACAGTAAACAATAGTAACAAGATCTGCCGCTCATTACCGCCTCTAGGTCTTTGAAGTGGAAGCACTTCGTAGGATACGTGAATGGTCACCTGCAAGCGCGTTCGTCACAGTTCCTACTGTTTACAGTCACGACGAGAAGGAGCATGCTATCATCATGAGCGATTGCGGGGCAGAATCGGTTACTTTGAAAGAGTTCATGCAAAAGGGCCAGTGTTCACCAGAGATTGCTAGTCGGATTGGAAGGGGAGTTGGGGGACTTCCTCGGAAGGCTTCATGCATGGGGGAAGGGGCAATAAGGAGGTATGCGACTTCTTTGATGGGAATCAAGAAGCCAAGGTTATGGCTAGCTGGGTGTCCTATGGACGTGTTCTGGAGACATTTGACGGCAGCCTGGAGAAATTACGGGATCCGGATGTCAGAGTCAGCGAGGAAGAGGGCAAGACATTGGGGAGAATTGTTGAAGAAATGGACGATGCCATTAAGAATGCCACTGGGACGGTACGTGATTTTGTCTTGACCAGTCTCAGGAACTGACGGCGTCATATGTACAGTTCGTTATGGGCGATTTCTGGCCGGGAAATCTTGTTCTCAGTTCTGATGAGGCAAATAACATTTCGCAACTTTTCGTTCTCGACTGGGAGGTGGCTAGGCCCGGACTTTTTAGCCTAGAGCTGGGACAGTTTTGCGCCGAGTTGGTCCTCTTGATGCGGTTTAATACCACGGTTTGCGGGCAGGACGCAGGACTTCTTCTGGATGAGTTCCTGTCATCGTATGCTAGGCAGATCAAGCCTGATTTTGAGATGTGTCGGAGAGCTATCGTTCATCTCGGTGTTCACCTAGTGACGTGGACGCCGAGACTTGAATGGGGTGGGAAAGAGGCAACACAGGAGGTCGTGAAGGAGGGCCTTGGATTGATTTTGGATGGGTATATCGCAGAGGAGGAGTGGCTGCAGAAATCAGTTATTGGGACACTCGCCAAAAGCGTTACGTAGAAAACTCTGTCTTAGACGGCGTTATGTGCTTATGGAATGATCACCTCCTCTATCAATTTCCATCAGCTTAGACCCAGTAGATAAAATGCAAGGATTTGCGGTGGCCCCGCAGCCCTGAAGATCGGTGTCACAAGCCGATGGCGGAGAAGAGAACAAAGACAGCTACGCGTACTATTTTCTATAGTATGGCTGTCGTGGGGACAGATACTAATCATCGCGGATTTGCCGTACACAACTGTCACAAGCGTCCACCCATTGCGGTTCCGAGTTGTGCCAAGGGCGAGTTCCCTGTGGTCAATCTGACTCGTCTCGCTCCAACGCGCCAGCCGCCTACTCCGATGCAATGAATATATAGACTTTCTCTATAAGCCTGATAATCTACGCCATCTCCTCTCGTCTACCCACATGGCCAGCACTAAGGATACCACTTTTGATCTTACAACCGAAGCTGGAGTTGAAGGATACCTCGCTGGCACACCTTATGCCTGTAGCAGGGTTGAAGCTCTGTCTGGCGGCACAGGCAACTTCGCCTTTAGGCTCTACTTGCACCAACCCCACGAGGGCGTAAACACACTTGTGCTTAAGCACAGCAGGCCGTATATAAAAAATCTGAAGAGTATAGCATTCGATATCAAACGCCAGGTAAGCAGCTATGAATTTCAAAAAATTCGAGGGTAGGCTCAACAATATCGCGTCCAGTCTTTTGAAGTCGAGGCTCTCAGGAGAGTTCGTGAATGGTCGCCTGCAGACGCATTTGTCACCGTCCCCACCGTATATCTCTACGATGATGCAGAGCATGTCGTCATCATGAGCGATTGCGGCGCAAATTCAGTAACACTCAAGGAATTCATGCAGCAGGGTCGGTGTTCGCCAGATGTTGCTCATCGGATTGGGAAAGAAGTTGGCGACTTTCTTGGAAGATTGCACCT
Source organism: Leucocoprinus birnbaumii (assembly GCA_027627405.1). NCBI lineage: Eukaryota > Fungi > Basidiomycota > Agaricomycetes > Agaricales > Agaricaceae > Leucocoprinus > Leucocoprinus birnbaumii. Next base: position 42,099 of record JANIEX010000227.1, read on the forward strand.
GTGGGGAAAGGAGAACAAAGAGGTTCACGAGTTCTTTGATGCAAATGAACAAGCCAAGCAGCTGTCTAGCTGGGTGTTTTACGGCCGCCTACTAGCCACGTTTGATGACAAGCTGGAAAAGTTGCAAGATCCGGAAGTGAAGCCCAGCGAGACAGAGAGAAGCGCCTTGGAGAAGATTGCTGAAGAATCAGGGGATGCCATGAGAAAAGCCACCGGAACGGTACGCGTTGACCTTTTGATCCAGAGATAGAGCTGACAAGAAAACAAATTTTACTAGTTCGTCATGGGCGATTTCTGGCCAGGAAATTTGGTTCTCAGTTTCGACGAAGCCGGTAATGTTAGTCAAGTTTCCGTCCTCGACTGGGAGCTTTGCAAACCCGGAATATTCGGTGTCGAGCTTGGCCAGTTTTGTGCTGAACTAGTCCTCTTGATGCGGTTCAACACAGACGTTTGCGGACAGGACGCAAAAAGACTTCTTGAGGATTTCCTGACAGCGTATGCAGGTCAGGTTACACCTGATCTAGAGATGTGTCGGAGAGCCATTGTTCACCTTGGCACACATCTCGTGACGCTGACACCGCGAATCGAGTGGGGAGGGAAAGAGAAGACACAAGAAGTTGTGAAAGAGGGCCTTGGGTTGATTCTGGATGGATACTCTGCAGAGAAGGAGTGGTTGGAAAAATCGGTTATTGCACCTCTCCTCATGAGTGTCACGTAGAAAGGCTTGTTTGATTGTGGGGTAAATGTGATTTAGATTGACCGCGGGAATGTTTGTTATGAACCGGACCTCGTCATGAGTCGCGCTTTTTGATCAACATCCTTCACCCTCATTTTCTTTCTTGAAGGGGGGCGCCCATCAGCTGGTATATCATCCTGTGAAATTGTCTCGTGGGTAGCTTGTCTCGTGCTCCCCTGCATATGTATTCTGGCTGGCTTGGCGCCTTGGGATTTGGCTCTTGGGCTGCAAGGGTGCTATAATAAACATCAAGAAGTACTTGATTGACTAGTCATGACCTGCTGGAAGATGGTTTTCATCAAATTCACGACTTCGTCGATGGGGAATAACAATTGACCCTCGGTGTTTCCTCGTCAGCAGATTTGTTATCTGCTCAACTTGATGCATTCAATGCACCCCTGTAGTGTGTATTCTTGCCAAGAAAAAGCAAAGGACCTGTGAATAAATGCTCCCCAAACGCTACGGCTCAGGCGTTGCCACCAATCCTCATCTTCGAGAGCTACCCCTTCCCCGGCCCTTGAATTGCACCCGTTACGATGTCAGGCTCTTGGTCGGCCAGTTAACCAGACAAAATAGCACCCGTTCTCACAGCTAGTGTCTATACCAGAGCTCTGGGCATCGTCAATGGAATAATGACTCGTATAAAAGTAGTCTAGAGAGTTGCATATATCTCCTCAGTTGAATACTCCTCAACGACAAGCAAGCAAAAATCATCAGCGAAATGTTCTCCAAATCCCTCTTTTCGCTCTCTCTCCTCGCCCTCACTGCTTTTGCAGCACCCACTCCAGATGCTGAGCTCGAGTCTCGCCAAGCCTGCGCAGACGTTTTCGTCTTCTTCGCGCGTGGAACGACTGAGACTCCGACCCTGGGCACGGTCGTTGGGCCAGGTTTCTCTGCAAATCTTGGCGCGAAACTTGCTGCGCGCGGAATGTCTTTGTCATTCCAGGGTGTCCCTTACCCCGCCACGGTTGGCGGGTATCTCGCTGGTGGTGATGAGGGTGGTGCCAACACGATGGCCGCCTCTGTTACCCAGGCCGCCTCGAACTGTCCCAATGCTGCTATCGTTATTTCCGGTTACTCGTAAGTTTGTCATCGATCCCATAGTATCGTCTGACGTGGAATCGCATGGTAGGCAAGGTGCTCAGGTTACGCACAAGGCTGCTGCTAGGCTTTCGTCCAGCGTTGTGAATCGTGTCAATGCTGCTGTTACTTTCGGCGACCCAGATCAGAACGATGCCTACCCCGGCGTGATCAACAGCCGTAAATTGATTTTCTGCAACCAGGGTGACCTCATTTGTCTGGGTCAACCTATCGTTCTCGCTCCTCATCTCGCTTATGGCGCTGTAAGTTCTCTTCTTACCTATGGTGATCCGTCGACTCAAGAATAAAATGCAGAACGTTGGCGAAGCGGCTGACTTTGTTGTGGCACATGTCTAGCGTTCCGTAATTGATAGAAGATTCCTTCAGAATGTAAAGAAGCCAATAAATACCCTGAATTGAATAAAACGATAAGAGTGATGTGCAACTTTTTGTTATGTGGCGGTTCGGAGGGGAAGGCAGGGCAATCAAGCGGACGGACGGTGTGGTGGAGGCTTCTGGAGCAGGTTCCGTTGCAGCTCCGTCGCCGATCGGGCAAGATGGATCAAAATTCGGTCAAATTCTGCAGGGGAGAGACCTGCACTAGAATATATACTTTGTACATTTCAGAGATCAAAGACACAAAGACAAGAGGAGAGAATAGCAGGAGGTGGCCATAGGACTCGAGCAGACAGGAAAAGAAAAGAACAAGAAGACCGTGAGAGACTACAATCTACATTGACAGGAATCATGGAACAAGGGCCTCGCCCACAGTAAAGTGGACGTGGTCTCCCTCGCCGAGGGTGAGGCGCACGGGGAGACGGGGGTCGATGCGAACAGGAGCGCTGTTCCCGACGTAAAAGTCGC